>CM070097.1:13769100-13959100 GCA_036178185.1 Liparis tanakae | reverse complement strand
TGTCAATACATTGGGAAGCGTGCTGCACTTGCACTCAAAGCCCAATACTGTTTTTGTAATACTATATTAAATGTAATACTATCCCTACAAACAGCAGTGCTCACTTTTCTGGATCATTTTGTAAAATGTGATTACACATGACTGACAGGAGACCACATCCTCCTCCGCTTCAAGTCCAATGGAAGACACAGAGGAAATGATCCCGGCCCTTGATTGATATTCATTTGTAAATGCATTAGGGAGATGACAAGCAACTAATAAAATGTCTTTCACTGTCAACATGAGATTACTATTACAAAATATAAATAAAATAGATGCAAACATAAAATGGTATCTCTATGAGCATAAATAAAACAGAGTCGCTCTTCTACTGGTTTCCGTCTGTCCTCAACCCCCCGTCTCTCGCTCCGTCCTGCAGGCCTGTGAGAGGGACGTCCAGTGTGGCTTCGGTCTCTGCTGCGCCGTCAGTCTCTGGCTGAGGGGCCTGAGGATGTGCGTCCCAAGAGGGCTGGAAGGGGATGAATGCCACCCCTTTAGCCACAAGGTGGGGAGAAATGTGACGCCCCCCATCTTCACACACACACACACACACACACACACACATACACACACACACACACACACACACACACACACACACACACACACACACACTTACTACTTGCCCACACGTTAGTGGACATTCAGATTATATCAAGCTGAGCAGGTTGGCTGAAGCTTTAGAAAAGCTGCTGATAACTGCAGAGGATATTGATCTCCTCCAGCGTGAACCGGCCATTTGAATCCATCCATCGCGATGATCATCTAGCGCTGACGACAATAATAAGTTCTCCTAACACCACATCCAACTCTGAATTCAGACTTTAAAGAGAAGTTCTTTTAAGATTATCAACTCCAGTTGTCAGCTGATGAAGGATTTGAACTGTCAGATTTCCCCGTCCCTCTTCTTGTCCCACTTCCAGGTGCCCTATGCAGGGAAACGGCAACATCACACCTGCCCGTGTCTCCCACACTTGATGTGCACCAGGTACAGTGAGAGCAGATATCGATGTACTGACGACTTCAAGAGCCTGGACTTTTAACAAACACCCAAACATGCAGATGGAGAAGATTGTGGCGGAAACTGCATTCAGAGTGAAAAAAACAGGCTTTGGATCTGAACAACATATTTAATCTTCACTGGCTGTATTCTTTATTTGCGTACTCTATGCACTATAATACATAGTTTGGATTATATCAATCCACACATCAAGGAGAGAAAGAGAAATGCCAAGAGAGTGTAACCGATTAACACGAGCAGACGATTCTTTGTACTTAATAAAAGCAAAGAAGACATTTGTGAACAATTTGAATATTTACTGTTTTGTTTTCATGTTCTATTCATGTTAAGTTTTCAAAAGTTATGTATACATATTATTGTCAATAAAAGTATAACTCCAACGTGGTTGTTGAATACGTGCTCTCTGGAGTGTTTGTCTTTGTTGCTTGATTAAACAGAAATAGTTTAATGGGATTTCAAGTGGTTTTAATTTCGGTCTGATTATGATGAAGGTCATGTTATGGCCCTATATGTAACTGAACTGACCTCCAGATATATTGTTTTTGTTTTTTAGTACCATAATCGTTTTGAGTTTATTTTCTGCCATTGGAATTTTCTTAATGTTGATGTTATTTTAAAAAGTGTTGCTTCAGTATATTTGTATAAGGCATCAAATCCTTTGCCCTGATATAAGCAAGTTATTAAAGAATTTTAATATTTTTTTTCCACCAGTGCTTTGATAAAGTGTTCAGCATTTCATGGTCATAGAATAAATTCACTGCAACAACATATACAACTAAATGCTACTCAAGTTTATGAATAATGGTGTTTTAATTTGGATTTTCAAAACAAAATTAAATGTTACTTCAACCATGTAAATATGACCAAAGTGATATTACATACAGTATGTTCTGGGTCAGCTGCATCTGTTTGTCTTACTGCTATCAGATACTCCTGCCCAGGTGACCTCGGCTAACACCTTTGGGAAACTTTGGAAAGTTTCCGTGTCAAAGTTATACAAGAGCTTGAATCCCCTGATTTCTATGTCAACACATTAAGTGTTCTATTATTAAATATTAACTTGCGCTTACGGTACACTCAAATCACCAGATACCAAAAGTCAACCCTCATGTTGACACGTTTCCTTTGAAGAATTATTTTTGCTGAACTGATTTTCCGAATTTGTGAGTGAAGTAAAATAAATGAACGACGCCGATCTAATCGTTAGTTTACATAACTTGTACATGAAGGATTTCTCTTCAGTGCGGTCGTAGGAAAAGTCAAACAAAGCTGCAAGGTA
Source organism: Liparis tanakae (assembly GCA_036178185.1). Taxonomy (NCBI): domain Eukaryota; kingdom Metazoa; phylum Chordata; class Actinopteri; order Perciformes; family Liparidae; genus Liparis; species Liparis tanakae. The sequence goes on along the minus strand of CM070097.1, from coordinate 13,956,761 downwards.
TAGTTTAAAGAAACACAGTTCTCCGAGCTGTGAATATTCAAACAAAATCCCTTTAAAACAAATACATTATTAAATGAGCTGCACTTTATAAAGCTCTTGATTTTTAGAGTTTATTGTTGTTGCAACGTATTTTTCTTTATTCCAGCGAAAACTTTAATTGTTCATTTGTTTAACGAGATATTTGCTCTCAGATAAGCGGCACCACATCACCTACTTCTTATTTCCGGCTGATAAGTGGTATCAAGTTATGAGGTAGGGCATTTGGGAAACTCAACTTTGATGTGTTGTATTTAAGGGCTGGACTCGGCCACTGGAATTTCACTTGTCTGAGTCCAACAGTGAAGAAACATGATGAAGTTGCTCTTGGTCCTCTCAGCTCTCGTGGCTTTCTCCGAATGCTTCCACAAGTAAGTCTGACCTGGCTGGTTGAGAAGCCACCAGATCTTTTATTCCTCTGACATTTTACACATGAATAGGTTGAATTGTTGAATTACAATTTCTCCATCTCGTCGTCCTGAGGGAAAAGTCTTCCGTACATCTTGTTCTGAGCTATCACGCCTTTCAAAACTTGCACAAATCTCAAAGAAAAGTTCACTTTCTGATTTGTCTGGCTGTCATATGTCAGATGTCTGTACATATTGATGATCCCTTCTTTTTGTTTTTGTGCTTAGGATTCCCCTGATCAAGGGAAAGACTGCCAGGCAAGACCTGCAGGAGAAGGGACTATGGGAAGAGATCAGGAAGCTGTGTCCATACAACCCCATGGACAAGTTCATCCAGGGTGGCTCTGAGGCCATGACCAACGATGCCGACGTAAGTCCAAAAGACAACAACAACAGCTCTGTTGTGCTTCATTTGAGTCCAGTTCCTGTTCATTTGCACTGTTCACTTCCCGCCTTGCGTCCCTCTAGATGTCCTACTTCGGTGTGATCTCCATTGGCACCCCTCCTCAGTCCTTCAGCGTGGTCTTTGACACCGGCTCCTCCAACCTGTGGGTGCCTTCAGTCTACTGCTCCAGCCAGGCCTGCCGTAAGTGTCCCTGAGACCACCGCTGCCGAGGGTTAGAAGTGGGCTGCTAAGCTTTAAACATTTGGTCAGTGCTTCACACAGCGGTTGAAAGTAATTCATTATATTTACTCAAGCACTGTGTATAACTACACATTCAAGGTTTCCATTGCTGCTTTATTCATTTCTTTGACAACTTTTGTGACTTGGTATTTTGCAGAGTAATATTTGACATATACAAATAAAGCAATTCTGCATTAATTAGATATATTACATATACTGTTATAGATTAAATTAGCTAACCATGGAAAAACAAAAGTAGTAGTCACTTCACATTCATCACATTCATCGGCTGCAACATATTATACTGAGCCATTCTGCAACATCAGTGTCTTTATCTTTGAAGTTAAAGTATATTAATCCTAATAACTTTAAACTTATTCTTGTTTAGATTTCAGGAATTTTACAAATGCAGTCTTTTATCACTGCTGTACTTTACTACTAGAAGATCTAATTACTTGTTTAAAAAAAATAGAGTTTATAAAGAATCTGCCGAGGTCTGACAACGACTCCACTCCTCTGCAGAAAACCACAGGAAATTCAACCCACAGCAGTCCAGCACCTTCAAATGGGGCTCGGAGACTCTGTCCATCCAGTACGGCACCGGCAGCATGACTGGACATCTGGCCGTTGACAACGTTGAGGTAACCAAAGCCCCTGGAACAAAACGCCTCGTCTATTTAGACTGCAGCTAGGCATATCTCTGGGGCGTGTTGAACTGTGACTGACAGCTGTCCTCTGTGTACAGGTGGGCGGCATCACAGTGCACAACCAGGTGTTTGGAATTAGCCGCACAGAGGCTCCCTTCATGGCCCACATGGCGTCTGATGGTATCCTGGGACTGGCCTTCCAGAGCATCTCCTCTGACAACGTCGTGCCTGTCTTTGACAACATGATCAAGGACGGCCTGGTGTCTCAGCCCCTGTTTTCCGTCTACCTGAGCAGGTACTGACACAGGATGGAAGTCTGTTGGTTGGCAGGGCGTCATTCCTGTGACATTTAATGAAATTGTTTGATAAATCCTCCCTTTAGCCATAGTGATCAGGGCAGTGAGGTGGTCTTCGGCGGAGTGGACAGCAGCCACTACACTGGACAGATCAGCTGGATCCCCCTGAGCTCTGCCACCTACTGGCAGATCAAAATGGACAGGTACCAAGAAAACACCACACCGAATACGAAGCACAAACGTATGTTGCGTAACTTGACTGTAATCCACTTTCTGCTGCTTCTCCTCCCAGTGTTATGATCAATGGAAATGTTGTGGCCTGCGCTGGTGGCTGCCAGGCCATCATCGACACTGGTACTTCCCAGATTGTTGGCCCAACCAGTGACATCAACAACATGAACGCATGGGTTGGAGCCTCAACCAACCAGTACGGAGAGGTGAGTCATCCCATCACTCCGTATCCATTTTGAGTACATTTCCCCCATTTTCTGAACCCAGGGTAAACAAACACGTAATGCTCTGACGTCAAAGAAGGACATGGTGACTTGCTTCAGCTGCAAACCGGCACAATACCAATAAATACAACTTCTGCTGAAACACGGTATTCAACTGTGTGTGTGACGTTCTTCTCCCAGGCCACAGTGGGCTGCCAGAACGTCCAGAGCATGCCTGAGATCACCTTCAGCCTGGGCGGACATGCCTTCACCATCCCTGCATCTGCCTACATCTCAAATGTGAGTGAGAACCAAGCAACCACTGGAGCAGAAACATCGTCAGTTCTGTAATGAAGATTGTGTGGAAGTAAATGTATTTCCTTTTGTCTCTTTCACAGAGCTACGGCAGCTGCCGTACTGGCTTTGGCGGTGGAAACTCTAATCTCTGGATCCTGGGAGATGTCTTCATCAGGGAGTTCTACGCCATCTTTGATACCCAGTCTAAGCAGATTGGCCTGGCCAAGTCTGTGTAATCAAATGGGACATCTGATCGATATCAATGAATTTTAATATACAGTGTAAGGGCATGTCAGACAAACAATAAGAATACTTGTGCAATTGGAGATTGTGAATATACTTCTGAACATGTGACTTTGCAATAAATTGATTATAGCAACTAAAGTATTCCTTTGAATTGCTTGTTAGTCTGACACGATGACGACGATGAAGATCACACATCAGTGCTGCAAAGATGTCTTTCGAAACACCTCTAGCCGCTTTAGTATTGTGTTACAGCTCTGCACTGAAATGTCACAGAAATAAGAATCTGTTTCCTCTTTCCATTCATTCGCTCTTAAGAGAAACGTGACCTTTTATAGAAGATTGAAAAAGAATTGCCATCAGCTTTTTTTGTGTGAAGGAAGAAGAGGCCAAGAATAGAATATCGAGCTGCTCTGCGAATAACCTGAAGGCTTGGTGGTAATCGAGAAGGAACTGATAAGGACCAACACTGATTTAACAAAAGATAACCCGATGACATCATCTGACAACTCGGCTGCTTTCTCAACCTGTGGAGACGTTAGAAAATACTCAAGCGAAGGTGTTCCGTCTTAAATTCTCCAGACTATGATCATTTTTTCCATGCATCATTTCATCTTTATGTCTTCACATTTTCACAAACAACATAAGCTATATGTATATATATATATATATATATATATATATATATATGGGGTAGTTCAGTGGTTTAATTTTGCACCTCCATAAAGTTAGAGAGTCACTAAAGACAAAAGAATAGTTCAAACAAAGTGAGTGTTAGTCCCTGATACGGGTCAAGCTCCAGAGAAAGCTGGATCCTACAGTACCAAATGCATGTTGTGGTTAGCTCCCGTCTGCACGATACATCCCTTTCAAACTCTACCGTCTATCTAGTGCTAACCGTTACGAGTAAACTGAACATTTAAAATGTCAAACAAATGTGGTGAAAGGTGGTGAAAACAAATCCAGAATGCACTAGATCCTCCCAGGTGGATTCACTGGTGGATTGCCAGTGTGGAGTACTCCACCGGCCCATCGGGCTCAGCGCTCCGGGTCGAGTCGGGGGATCCCGCTTGTGTTTGCTGCATCCTCAGGTTTGCATACACCTGTGTTGGCCTCAGGTGAGCTGTGAAGTCCACTGTTGTGTAGACGAGGCCGCTCATGTCCTGGAGGAAACACACGTTGTCAAGAGACTGTCTCTGGGAGGAAGTTTGAAGCATGAACATGCAATCTGCTTTTTAAAACAAGTGACAATGAATCACGGAGGCTACATGTTCCCTGTTTAGCACTCACCGGGGCCTCTTGCTTCACTAGCTCACATCGAGGTTCTGCATATTTGTCGACAAGGAAAAAATAAAATGTCATTGGTTCTCTATACCCATTCCAAGAAAAAGAAATCACAATTTATTTTCAGACACTTACCTGAAAACTGCTTAGCGGGCGGTTTACGTCTTCCCTGTCTGACTCTGCAGCAGACAACACCGATAACTGAAGTGATCAAGATCATTACTGCAATGGACACAATGACGGCTAGTGGCAGGCCCAGACTCCATGGAACTCTGGAGAACAAAACAATAACACACACACACACACACACACACACACACACACCCACACACACACATATATACGTAAATGTTTATATACATATGTATATATATGTGTATATATATGTATATATATATATATATATATATATATATATATATATATATATATATATATATATATATATATATATATGTTTATTATACACTTTGACAGAAACATCTGCATGCAGCCACAAGGTGAGCCTCTCATATACATATATATACATAACCTTCAGTCAGACAACACTTTTTGGCCAACTCGCAACATAAAATGAGTGATCTGCTGATGTCTACCTGTCCCCGTCGCTGTGGTCCTGTGCCACAGCAGGCTGGGAGGAGCCTGGGAGCGTTGTGGAGTTGTTGGGGGTTTTGACAGTTGTTGTCAGTAAAGGCTGAGTCTGGCTGTGCGGAACAGAAACCTCTGCAAAATGCAAGAATATGAAAAAAGCTTCCAGAGTTTATGGCTGAAATGTATCTTATGAAGCTGCAATAAGGCATTTTTTGCTGATGCGTTATTGTACAAGCGGCTTTGGCACAATTCACATCTATAACATCACATTGATGAAGATTAAGACAGCTTACCAGACACCTCGACATAGTAATCAGTGTAGATGCGGTTCTGAGTTCCCAGCACAATACATCTGTAATATCCTCCGTCCACAAAGCGCACGTTTGATATTTTAAATTCTATCCAGCCGTCTTTCTCAGTTGTCGTAACTCTTCCTCTCAGTAACTCACAAGTGAATCCTGCACTGTCCAGCAGCTTGTAGCATCCTCCTGGATAGAGTTTACAGCAGGACTTGGAGTAACTATTGTAATATGAAGGGAATTTGAGTTTCAGCAGAACGTGTTCAAACTCCTCGATCTTCTGCTGCCCTTTTAGATAAGGGATATCTGGAAAACAAACATTTATTATAAATGTGCAATTTACAGGCACTCCTGAACAGGCATTCTTTGAAATTGAACTCTTTGGGAAAAAACAAACAAACCTAATAAGAGAAACAAGACAAAGGAAAACTTCATCTTCAGTGTAATCCTTGCTGAGGCGCAGCACTTTGACACTTTTCTACTCTTCTTAGAGGATCTGAGGCCCCTCCTTGCTCAGGAAAAGAGGAAGCTGTCAGTCCAGCAGCTGGAGAGAGAAGAGTCAACGCCGACTCTTTTGAGAATTGTAGAGGCACACTTCTTCTCCGTTTGATTGTTAACCTATTTATAAGTACGCGTTAACTTTATCCATAATGTGGATGTACACAGGAACACCTGCATTGTGTGACACCACTGAGACAAACGATTTCCAATGTTGACTTTTTTCCAGTTTCATTTCAGTTCCTCATCAGATCAGCTCACTTGACTTTGGCTTAAAGACTGCACGGCCCATAATGCACCACCAGCAGGCCAGAGCAGGCTGCTCCGTACTTGTTGGAACACCAAGTTCTCCCAGAAAACATTTCAGCAGAGGGAAGCCAGGATTCAACTCATGGGACAACCAAAGAAGCCTGTGGTAGTGTAACAAGACTATTGTCCTGATTATCGAGTGGTATTGGGAGTGCTTCTTTGTTATTGAAGTGCTTTCTTGACACGCCAGTGCTGCACACTGTTTGCAGTCATTTGTTGGATTGAAATTGTTTCAAGTTTATTTACATTTGTCTAACTTTTACTTTTTGTGTTTTCAAGAACCATCAGATAAGGAACAAATAGATATTGAGCCGTGTTGTAAAGAATCATGCTGTGGGTCCTTTGGGGTTCACGTACCAGGCCGTTTCAGGTTGGGCTGGAGCTGAACAAAACACCTCGGCACTCGACAACCGCTGTGGTCACACGGTCGCAGGGCGTCGACTTGACTCGGTTTGAAGGTTGCAGTTTGTGTTGCGCTTGTGTTGCATTACATTGTTTGTTTCGGTCATTTCACTGGGCTCTACTCTTCTACTGCAAAATGTCGACACGTACTGGAATCGCTATTAGCACATAAGACGATATGACGCCACAAATTACAGGATAGAGTTCCATCAACTCATTTCTAAATGTGTAAACAGCGACTCTTTGGTAAGGGCTTTGCTTTTGTGCTGTCCAATGCATTACAAATCAACATTTTAAAGCATATATAGGTTCCTATATGAAATCAATCTCTTTATCTGGACATTTATGGACCCATTACAGCATCAACACAAGTATACACAAAGTGATTTATTTGGTGTCAGCTTCCAGCTTCTTAAACACTTCATATTCACCAAATCAAAACATATCCTCCATTGCAGAACAGAAGACAAATGCAAAAGGTATGTACATATTAATATTTAGTAAACACAATATTGTGTCATTCTAACAATTAAGAATATTATTACAGAGCAAACATCACTCTCTCCCCCCCATTCAAAAACTAAAAAGTTCCTTTGGATATATTTTCTAAATGATGATAAGCTGTTTCATTCTCTTTGATAACATTGTCTTGCAAATGGAGGCAGTTGAGGCATGTAAACAATACTAATTACAGAACAACCTTGCTAAATGAACTCTTAAATGCACAGCCCCTATGATTAAGTTAGAAGCAATGGGTGCAATCATTTTAATTTGCAAAAAGTTGTCGATCTTATTGAACAGTGCAACTGCCGCCGAGCAGGTGACAGTTCGGAGATGATGTTTCAGATCACAGCCAGCTAAATGCATAAATAAGTTGAGGTCACTGTACTCGTCAGTTCAAAGTGGTTTATAGTCATTTGTATCCAAGCAGTCTTAAGCAGCCGTCTATTCCTCCGTGAAGGTGATGACGTCATAGTGGATGCCCTGCTGCTGCAGCTGCTCCAGCTGTTCCTGTGTCGCTTCAGTGTAGACGGTCTGCGTCTGAGCCATGGAGGACGCGTCTGCTACGGGTACGAGAACAAAGATCATGTCAATGTAGTTACTCCACGTGTTCATCATAGGCCTATTTCAAGGTTTATGTTATAATAAAACATAAGATGATTTCAAATGAATAAGATCATAAACTATTCACCCATTAGACAACACAGGTAGTTTGGTATGTTTAGCCCATTATCTATACATCTATATATATGTTCACCATTTCCCAAAGCATCTACATTTCAGCATCTGTGTTTTTATTCTCAAACGTTAAAGCGAGGACTCTGTCTGCGTGTCCTTCACGGATCAATAATCACTTATTGAATCAACTTCCCAGCTGGCCGTGTATTGCCGGGGACCCAAGGACATGCAGCGTACACGTTCAATATTAATAAAGTGCATAAACAAACTAACAGCCCTCTGAGTGGTGCTTCAGGTCTTTATGGGCTGCGGCTCATTGACGGATCACTATTGCTGCTAGATACTGGACCTACCGGTACTAAACGCATACTTATTCACCTCTATGGCGTCAATGAGCAAAGAGCCATTATGAACAACACTCCATGCAGCAAAGTGAAGAGAGAGGAAGTATGCTTTGGAAAATAGATGCTAAACATGGCATGGTATTTAATAGATTGGGTAAATAAACAACCTAACAGTGTAGTGGAGGACTGAGTATAAAACAAGTGAAACGCAATCTGTCCCCTAAAAGAGCCGACCTGTGATGGCAGAGTGGGAAGCGACCTCCAGATCTTCAGGATTCACCAACTGTTGCTCCGAGCTCACAGGAAGATACTGGATCTGACCGTCGTGGCTCACAGCAATCTGAGCACGCCAACAACATGGAGCAACAAAGTTGTCAAAACTGAAATCTCTTACAGGAGCATTTGAGGCCATCCGTCTCAGTTTGTGAAGTCCGATGTCTCTCTGTCGAGTGATCCAAGTCTCAGCCTCACCTGTTGCTCCTGCAGAAATGTCCCATCATGCTCGTACTGGATGATCTGTCCATCGGGCATCTGAGGAAACGAGGAGCAGTGAGAACATTATCCCCTGAGAACGCTGCATGCATCCATCACTTATGGCGACTTAGTCTGAGTCGAACACACACACCTGTATGTGGTTTCCATCGGCCACGACCACGTACTCCTGAGGGAGCAAGTGCTGCACACCATCCTGAGAGATGATATACTGAACCTGAAACAGGACAAATGAGGTGAGATGAAAGTTTGAAGATATAATAAGGGCTATGATATAAATATATACAGCAGAATCTACAAGATGGCTCTTACCTCAGTCACCTGGTTCTCTCCTGTCATCAGGTGCTGAACTGTTTGTCCATCTATGGTGGTTATCTGCTGGATGTATGTTTCCTCCTCCTGATTAGTGGACACATTAATGTGTTTTGTTATAATTGCCCTCATTCTGTATGCAAAAAGAACAAATCAGGTATGTCCAGCATGGCGTGAACGCTGGTACCTGGTCAGATAGAGCCTGTTCCTGAGCTACGATGATGTGCTCCTGTCCCAAGACCTGCAACCGCTCTGGAGTGATCGCTGTCTGCTGTGCCTGTAGCGCTGTTACACACACACACAAACACACATATTCATTGATTTGTGATTTTGTGTGCCATTAAAAATGCTATCACTCAAATATTATTTGTGTTTTTACATTGTAGTGTGGCCAGGGCCTCCTCATCACTGTTCACGATGATGGTTTGCTGAGTTGTGGGGGGGCGGCTTTTGCGAGCAGGATGATCCAGATTGTGAAGACGCTCCATATGAAACTTCAGATGGCCATTACGGTTAAACCTGTGATATTGGGCAAACAAAAATACATTAACATCAGTCACTGTCCATAATCACTTTGCGATATAATGTATAAAAAACATTGTTTTGTATAGGAGAAGATGCACGTTTTGTGACGGTTGTATTTTGTTTGGTACTCACCTTTGTCCACAAAGTTTGCAAGCGAACGGTTTCTCATTGGTGTGCGTCATCATGTGTCGCCGCAGGTCTTTCTTGTTCTTGGAGGCAAAGCTACAGCTTGGACACTTGTGAGGGCGCAAGTAAGCATGCAGCTCCATGTGAGCCTAAAGAAAAGAGCATATGGATCCCATTCAGAAAGAGTGGATCAAAACAGAAATGCTCTTAAAATGGCCTACAGTAGTCATAGCTGCTCACTTTGAACAACCTGGGGTCCATTTAAGGCACGCCATGAGTTCAAGTGGTGATTATAGTCTGCATTTGCAAAAAAAAAAAAGTTGTTGACAACTTCAAGAGACTCACCTTGACCTCCTGCCAGGAGGTGGAGGTGAAATCACAGTCGGGACACTTGAAGGTGTTGGGGTCCACGTGGGCCCTCTTGTGGTTCTCCATGTCCGAGCGCCCGTGGAAAGACTCCATGCATATTCGGCAGGAAAACCTCTTGGTGCTCAGACCGGGGGAGCTCTCCGCAGAGGGGGAGGCGGGGTCTTCGCTGCTCAGCTGAGAGGCGACAGAGGACGCGGTCAGAAAGGAGGGGAACGCGATAACGACGGATCTCAACATGCCAAAACAAAACGCCTCTCGCCGTTACCTCCACCTGTTGCAGAACACCATCAGGCAGGGCCGACGTCAAGTAGTACTTCTCACTTTTCAAGCTTTCCGACCCGGAGACATCTACAGCCTGAGAAGGACTGTCCTCATCGTTGCTACTGCAAAGACAACCGTTTTATGACGTTACAGTTGAGAAGAGATCAGACTATATCTGGATTAAAACACAGATTAGCACTTCAGTAGCACTTGAATGGCTCTTATTATGGTACTTTTGTAGTTTGACTATGTTGAGGAAATGTTACTTTCTGTATTCTTGTTGTTTTAAGTTTGTATCTAGGTTGAAATGCACTCATTGTAAGTCACTTTGGATAAAAGCATCTGCTAAATGACATGTAATGTAATGTAATAAAGGTCATCAATAATCCTACATTTAATCTCATTAAAACCAAAGTAGTAATGTGACTTCTGTTCCACCTAAATCAGAGAAAAATCCCACTGTGTGTTATGTTGTCTCACACAGCCAGACATATTTCCACAGAGCAGTGTCAGCGCTTTAAAACAGTCTGGCAGAGAGTCACTCTGCGTGGAGTCGGCAGTCACTACCCACAGGCGGTGTTTCGTCACCTGTATCCAGGGCTGTGGATCTCTTCCGCCGCCTGCTCCACCACACTGAAGTCCCCGTCGCCCTCGTAGGATTCGATGGCGATCTGAGTCAGCTCTCCTGCCTCGTTGGTGGCTGCCTCGAAAGCTTCTTGGAGCACCGTCTCCCCGTTCTCAGACACGTGGAAGGTCACGACCTTCGGCGCCTGGCCCGACGCCGTGGTCACCGTGCTCCACGTGCCCTTCTCTAAAGCTTTGCCGTCGGAATTCAGCACCGCCACCTGAGCAGCACGTCCGGTCACGTTTAACATCACGCATCTTATTTACGCGATGCAGACATACTACCCACATCAATGCAACGCGCTTATGGAACATTTCATCTTTTGAATGAGCACCAACCTGCAAGGTGTTTCCAACTAATTCCCGGGCATTGCTCATATTCAGCAGCAGGTCAAGGGCGTTCTGGGCAGATTGGTCACTGGATTCAACTGAGGAGCAAACAGTCATCGTCAACCTTCATCCAACCAACATATTTAACAAACAAGGACAACCAAGTCTGGAAACCATTAATACACTACTGGGAAAAAACACCATTTGTGTAAACTCATTTAAATAAAAGTTAGTTAATTAGCTTCAGGGCTCTGAGATGTTTGTCTAAAACACGCCTCTACAGGGTCATTGGTGCTGCTGGATAATGGATCTAATATACAACCAAGCTCTTCTTCACTTCCCTAGACTCAATGAGCGATGAGTGGTTCTGTCTATTGGAAATACTTTTGACTGGGGCACTAAGATATAAGTTGGTATTATTAAAAAAACATTTTTTAATAAAGGAACCAAAATCATAAAGAGCAAATGCATTGACAAAGTCACAAAATAGTGCCATGATAAAAACAAGCAGTGGTATGTATAGCTCTGGTGTGTGTGTGTGTGTGTGTGTGTGTGTGTACCCCAGAGACAGATGGAGATATACCACAAACACTAATAATGTGTGTTGAATAGAAAAAGGACTGACCATGCTCATAGATGATGGTGGTGTTTCCCAATGCATCCTGGGACACCGAGGCATTTTCCATGCCCTGCATGGCTTGTAGTGTTGCAGAATCCACTGCAACCTAATGAAGGCGGATGAAAAAAACAGTTATCACCAAATACCGCAAAACATTACACATCCGTAAACAAAATCCAAAGTGTGCCAGAGATGAATAACAGAAAACCTCAGACTCACAATAGTGTTCTGCAACTCCTGTGTGTCCTCATGTTGTTGCTGTTTGAGCTCCTCGATCTGCTGCAGCGTGAAGAAGGGCCTGCGGCGCCTCCTCACAGGCTCCTCCGGGTGCGTCAGCGACCACTCGTCAAACGTCTCCGGGTGGCGACACTGCACATGCAGGCGCAGGTTCTTCCTGTGCTTGGTGGTGAAGTGGCACATATCACAGGAGAAGGGCTTCTCCCCTGTAGGAGATGGGGCTCATTGTAAGGAGACTGTACGGTATTGCATCCTTGAGGTGAACACACTCATCGTAGATACACTGAATGGAAGTCCTGCTGCTCCACAGACCTGTGTGTTTGATGGCCAGATGGGAGACCAGGAACTCCTCTTTACAGGTGGAGTATTTACAGTAGTCACACTTGAAGGGCCGGTCGTTGGTGTGGGACAGCTGATGGTTGAGCAGCAGCTTCTTGTTGTCACAAGTGTAATCGCAGAATTCACACTTGAACCTGCAGATGAACGTTCAAGAGTTAATCATTGTGATATTATCATTATTACTCACATCAACGGCAAATGATGAATGCCGATTCATTAGGGCGTGTTCTAGACTACACGGCTGGTCAGACATGTCTGTTACATGCATGTTTATTAATGACATAATACATATAGAAATACTGACTTGCTGTCTCCAAGACTCTGGATGTGAGTCAGCAGGTGCATTTTGAATGTGTAGCGCTTCTTGAAGGATTTGCCACACTAAAAACAGGGAAGAACAAAGAACATTGGCAAAATCTGGATATTTGTGAATATAAAATCTAATTAACATGTAAAGAAAGAACAGGTGGAGCCTTATGATTTAGGATTAACTTATTTAAGATTTTGTTTTTCACTCCAAAGGACGTTTGCTAAAAGAGGTGTGTCCTAACTGTTGCAAGGTAAAGTGCCGTTTTACTGCGATACTAAGCCCAATTTTACGATTATCTGTAAAGTATTATAAGTTGCAATTACGTTTGCCAGGATCGTTGTGAAAAGGACATTTTCATATTAGCCTATGCCTACTTTAACCACTTAGAATAGTCAGTGCCATGTGCCACACATATTGGTGTTCATTAAATGTTCTTAAAATGTCACGGTCGGCATCAGCTGACCTTATCACACATGTGTGGTTTCTCTGAGCTGTGGGTCTTCATGTGCTGAGTCAGTCTCTTTTGCATGGGGTAAATCCTGTGACACACTGGGCAGAGGAACTCTGACACCTTTGGTACCTGCAACAATGAACATAAAAGCTATACAAATGACTTGAAAGTAATTCTGCTACACGAGACCACGAGCATGCCAACTAGCATTTAAACATCATTCAAATATTGGAGTCCTGAAATGTCTTACCAACTCCGTCTTTCTTTTCCTGTAGAGATCAAAATAACTATATTTAAAAAAAAAAAAAAATGTGTTCTGTATTTCAAATAGTTTATTATGCCTGTGCTCTATGTTGACCGAGTGACTTACTTGTCTTTGTTGTGGATTGCTGCGTGGCGAACTACATCCTTCTTGTAGACGCTTGTGTAGTCACACTCCTCACACTTGAACGGCTTGATGCCCTCATGGTTGAACATGTGCTCCTGCAGAACAGACACGCACACTTTTAGGGCCCCGTACAAACCGGCATGAACACTGAGGTTAACCCTGTTGCTGTGACCTGCTTTACTGCAACTGACCTTGAGTGAAGACCAGCGCTTGCAGCGATAGTTGCACTGCAGGCACTTGAAGAGCTCGGGGTCATTGCCTTCATGGGAGTCAACATGGAAGTGCAGATCTTCTTGGGTGAGGAAGCGCGAGCCACAGATCCAGCAGTTGTGAGGTCTCAGGAGCGGTTTCAGGGACTTATAGTACCGACTGAGAAAACAGAGAGAAAAATAAAGCAATTAGCTTGTTGTAATAGCATCAGGGTTCTTACACATTTAGACCAATGGATTTCCATGACTTTTAACCAAATGTCCATGACCAAACTAAAATCTCGGTATAAATATGCAAAATTTAGAAAATGTTGCGTATTGAGAGCGTAAGCCGGCTTATACTTTGTGCGTCTTTCTTTAAAAAAAAAAAAAAAAAAAAAAAAAAAAAAAAAAACATACTAATTATTTCAAACCCGGCGTAAATGAACATGTGATTATAACACATTTCCATGACTTTTCCAAAACTTTTATGATTTACGTTATTTCCATGACTTTTCCAGGCCTGGAAATGACTATTTTAAAATTCCATGACTTTTCCAGATTTTCCATGACGTACGGACCCTGTAGTATGTAATACTATTTAAACACAAGTTATATCCTAATTGTATACTCACTTTCTATTGATATATTTCTTATACTTCTTGCGAAGAAAACGCTTTGAGGGCCGGCCGCGTTTCCTCTCAAAGAACTCTGGCTGCGTGTTGGAAGAAGGGTCTTTGTTCTCAGAGTCTGATTGGCTTATTGCTGCCTCAGCCGTGTCTCCATCCGTCCCGACAGCAGGGCCAGTGTTCAGCCCAGAAGAACTCGCCTCTTCAGATACACTGGCATCCGCTCCCTCACTGGGCTTCTTAGCAATACTCTCTGCTTCTGTAACAAACCAATAGAAGAGAAGAGTGTGGAGGCTTTCCTGTGCAGTGACAGGTGTTTCTTTGCTTTATTATCTCAAAACGTAAAGCCAACCTTTGCCGTTGTAGCCTTCGTCTAGAAGCCTGTACTTCCTTGGACGGCCGACCTTGCGTCGAGGACGCCCTTGAGAGGAGGAAGAGATGGGAGCGGGCTTCTTCATGATGGCAGGTGGTCTTCCTTTGCAGTCCTCGTTTGCAGGGTTGTAGTCACTGTCCTCTGGGAATAGACAAAGGAACGGCGAGAGGGGAAGTGAGAATGATTATTTTCCCTTTTACTGATTCACTAAGTCAGAAAAGAATGTATGTTTTGTCTGCATGGGGGTTGAATACAAATCTCCCTCTCTGACCTTCAGGATCATCAATAGCACCAGAATCCACAATATCATCCTCCTCTTCCTCTGCTTTTTGGGGCTGCTCTGCCTTGGCTTTTGCTGCATTCGCCTTTGCTGCATTCCTCTCTTCAGCTTCTTCCTTCTCTGCCTGACGACGGGCAAATGTCTCATTTTTAGGAGGCCGGCCACGTTTACGCTTCTTTGACATGTCCCCTGAATCCAGACATCATACCACAAAGAAAACGTATCGTTAATAGTGTTACATTTAAAAAAAAAAAATCTGAACTTAAAGTCAAAGCAATACGTCTTTGAGATACACAATCATCCGTACGACCGTACCTGCAAGTTTGAAGTGCTTGTCTCTCATGTGGTTGATGAGTGTGTCTTTGGAGGCGCTCTTGTATGGACACATTTTACACTTGAACTGCTGCACGATCACTACTTCCATCATCTCCTCCAACTCAGCCATGTTTGGCGTTCTGTGTCCAGAGCCTTCTGCCACTGTTGACGTCTCCATCTCTCTGACCAGCCCAGCTTCGTCCTGCGGCCCCTGGGAGCCCTGGGGCTGCTCCTGGCTGGGTGAGCATTGTTGGGGCGGCTCAGGCTCTGGGTTGGAGGTGTACGTCCCACTGCTGCTGATGTAGTGCCCAGGCTGGCTCTCGCTGCACTCCAATGCCTCGGGAAGCCCACCTGACCCTACCGTGTCCGCCAGAGGGTGGTCTGAGGAGGAGCTGTCGTCGGCGTAGAGAGAGGCCTCTGCACCGTTGCTGCTTTCCATGTAACAGGAGTGCTGCGGTTGCTGCTGGGAGTGCTGCGGCTGGTCCGGATCCTGGTTCCGCTCGTCATCATCGTCTCTCGCTTGATACTGAGAACAACCTGGCTGCTCAGAGTCTGCAGCCGCGACACAGTCCCCTCCATACTCCGCCTCGTACTGCCGACTCGACTGGGTCCGGTGGTCCTCACTACTGTCAATGTAACTGCGTGAATGATGCGGTTGCTCTCCTTCGTCCATCCCACACTCCAGATACCCAGTGCTGCACTCCACCACATAGTGACCTCGGCTGGTGAGGTTTGAGTCGGCCCCGCTGCATTCCACATATCCAGGCAGGTCCTGGTCACTGTTATCGCCGCTGTAGTCAGGGAAACCCGACTGGGAGCGAGTCTGGTCGGGTTCCTCGCCTGAACACTCCACGTAGGATGATGAAGACTCTCCTGTCTGGTCTGGACCATCTGCACTGCAGTCCATATACTGGGAGGGGTGGGAGTGCTGGGGCTGGTCAGGCTGACTGCTGCTGTCCTCTGGGTAACCAGAAGGACCGGGCTGATCAGGGTCAAGGTGGCCATGCACGTCTCCTTGGTCCAGACAGGTGGACGTGGGCCCTTCTGCCAGACCTTCTATACGATCAGAGAGGGCCGAAGACGACGTCTGGGCTACCATAGGAGCCCCTAAAGCAGACAAACACATAGAGACGGATTGAACACACTACAACATATTCTCATACTGTGAATCACCAATGTAAGTGGATTATAAATGAACTAAATAGAAGCTCCCTTGTTAGAAGACTAGAATAAAGTTGAGTCCTAACAAGTTGAGTAATGTATATATATATATATATATATATATATATATATATATATATATATATATACACATTACTATAAATAAATGCTGTCTGAGCAACACCCCACCAGAGTATTCAGTATCGGGTTTATATTATAAATAAATATGTTTATAATGTTTTCATTAACTTTTACAATGGTTTGAAATGAGGTGGAGGCTTAATGAATTAGCACTAACAATAGCAGTTTTACCATCATCTGGTCCTTGTAATATTAGATACTGGGTTGTTTCTGCACCTCCTTCTTCTGCACTGGTCACAGCTACGCAGCCTGACAGAAGAATAGCAGCCAGCATCAGATATCTGCTAAATTAAAATACTAAAGCTGACTCAACATGAAAGCTTCTCAACCTATAGTAAAACAGAAAGTGGAGTGTCGGCTGAATACCATTCATGACGTCGGGGCCGATGGTGGACTCTATGATCTTGTCAATAGCCGACCCGAGGTCCGACGAGGTAGAAGCAGTAGAGTCAGAAACCATCATGGCTCTTTCGGACGCAGCACTTGAGTGGACCAGCACTTGGACCGACTCAGACACCATCACTGACTGCGTCACCGTGGAGACGCTGGACACGCTGGTGGACTGGGCGACTGACGAGGAGTCTGGGAGGTGGACTGATGAAACTCGTACGTCAGTACTGGAGCTGGTCTCTGAGACGAACACCTTGATAGAGAGAGACAAGAACCGGATTGTAATACCAACAAAAGTTCATGTTAAAAGCAAAACTGTTTTTGTGTTTTCTCAGACACGCACAGAAAATCTATTTATTTATATTTTTAACTTACCACGAGTCCCTCTGAGCTCTGTCCCACATGGCAGTCAGACTCCGGGGCCTGTGCATGCGAGGCAGCTGCATCGCTGCTGTCTGCAGACATGGCCTCCGATGACTCCACACCCATGCCACTTTCAGACGGTTCTTCCATCCCAGAGGGACCGGCATCACTGCTGCTCTCCACCTCATTCTCCTCCGAATCCATAACTATCCACAAACATGAAAGAAAATGGTATTAATTTGAAGTGCGTGTCATGTTCAAGCATGTCTTGGGTCATTACTGGAATTAACTAAATTGCTCTTTCATCATTCGAGTAATAATGGTTTGCAATAATAAAGATTGTTCATGGTGCCTGCTACTTTGTCACTTGATTAACAGGAGTAAGGAAAGCAAATAAGAACTTTGAGACTCAAAACTGAAAGTTTTTCAAAGTTTGTCAAACATGTGCATGGGCATAGGCTATATTGGAAAAGGTAACTCAAGTAATTTATCTTTGGTTTCAAAGTCTCTTAATTTGACTCTTTACATGTAGTGTTTGTCTTTGTCAGGTCTTTATTTAGATTGCGATACCGTGATGGGATTTGTGGAAATACTAAATTATTTCATATCAAATATGTACACAAACATGTAAACAAAGGTTAAAATAGCCAAGAGCAATATCTCCAATTATGAGTGTGAAATGTCATGAGTACATTCACTCAGATAAACACCTTTGATTTACTGAGTTTATACTTTTACTCCACTGGATTGAATTACAGAGTGAATACATTTGTGATACTATGCATTACTTTTACCAATTGATTTCAGGAAAGAATATGTAGGCGTCTCACTTCGGTTAGTTCACTAGTGATACAGGACAGCAGTGTTTATTTAGGACAACTTAAACCCCGGTGGCTCCAGCAGTTTATCTGCTAGCCAAGTTATACGAAGTAGTGTCATTCCAGGACGCCGGTGTGCGTTAAGGGGCTCTGTAAGGGGCTCTGTTCTGGGGGTGCGGGGAACGTTTCGACCGGTCCAATGTGCCCGTGCTTGTAAAACGACATGAGCAGTGAAGTTGTTTGGAGGCTCCGGGAACCACCGCCGGCTCCCGGTGATGCAGAGCCGGGAGCTTGGAGCAGGCTAGCTGACATTGTTGTTCGATGACGCTGGAAAACAACTAAAATGGTCCCGGCGGCCGACGGAGTGGTTGCATGTGACTGCGTCGTGGACGAGGAGCCGCTATAAGGCAGCCATCACGTCGGGTGTAAACACAGCGACCGACACAGCGCGTGTTAGCCGTTTTAAACGGGCCCAGCTGCCCATGATCCTGCCTGCTCCGCGTCGCCATTTTCCACCAAGTAGCCCCGCTTTACGCTCAGGCATCTGAAAGCTCTACTGGGGACCTCGAGGGCCTCAGCTGCGGCAGACCGCCCAAATGCTCTCCCTGAAGAAAATTAAAATGTTTTCCCTCTCCGGTACAAGAATCTACGAGCTTTTTTCTTACCGTGTGTTTTCGAGTCGACGGGTTTCCGTTCGTGTAGACGCGCGGGGGAGAACAGGAATTAGCATCTGATCATTGTTGCTTCTTTCTAGTCGGGCGCCATGAGTCTCTCCTTGCTTCCTGTCCGTGCAACCGGATCTTATTTATTGTTTTGGTTGAACACACTTTCTTTTCAAGCGAGCTTTGGTATATTTACCTATTTTAATCGTGTGTGTTTACTGACTTGTCGTTATATTTTTCAGATATTTGGTAAAAGCTGTGGTTATTATCACTTAGTGGACTATTGTTTTTAGAGGAAGGCGTATGACGCAATTAGATGCGGAGTAATATCGCTTCACTCGGACCGTCGTTTAAAGAGTCTGCATACACCATACTGCAGACATGTATTACATTTATTTTTCTGTAGTCCGGTCGTTGTCGTATTATCCTTAATGGCTACGTGGGAAATCACGATCTGAGTATCTTCATTACTAGCAACATATGAATGATACATGTTTGTTCCTGCAATACTAATACAGCATGATGGTGTCGTCATCCATGTGCATGTCAGGTGATCAGTTTTAGTGAACATTCGACATAACTGGAAGTGGGATGTAGTTCTCACAGTTTATTGCATTGAAAGAACAAACTTGGACAAATACAAAACATATCGTCTCATAAATAATTTCAGTGAAGGAGACAATAAATTGTCTTCCAGTGCAAGTGATTGGCTTGAAAGCCATTTTCAGAAATACACAAATATATTTATACAAATCAAAAAAGATTTATGACACAGACATAATATTAGATATTGCTATGCATACCAAAATAATCTAATACTGTTAAGAGTCTGAACCTGTCAGACATAACCATACCATCTGGAATCCAGATAGCGTTTGAGAATATTTTAGTTGTAGTTATGGGTCTCAAATTTTAGGCCACCACAACTGACCAGTTCACAGATCATCAGATGGAGGGCAAAGGCAGCGCCAAAGATCATTTTGCTTTGCTTTCCTTTCGGGCCAATGCTGTATGTTATAGAATTAGCTAACATCAATGACAGGAAATCTGACATCCCAGAAAGCAAATACATCATACAACAGACGCTATACGCAAATACTGCATCACATTCTCAATGACACCTGCGCAGGAGAGAGAAGTAGGTGCTGCCACATTTAAGACGATTTCCAGCTCATCCCTGTTTATTCATCTCAGTAGCTCGTGCCTGAACCATCTGAGCACTTGAGGAGATCGTATTTCACATAACCAACACGATCCACCTGCCTGCGGGAGTTCATACGCCAGTAGAAGCGGTCTCGGCAGAAGTAGATGTGACCTAAAACAGAAAAATAAACATTTCAATCACCAGAGGACAACATGACAATTATTGCATGAAGCTATTTGTTGTTACCTGCTAATTTAGTTTATTGCGTTTAGTATACATTTAAAAAATACCTTTGTACTGGAAGACATCATGAGCATCATTGGGGACTCCACCAAAAACGGCATCTGTGTATTTGGGGTACCCTCTGTCGATTTTCTGGGCCTTCACATCAAGCCTGTGTTGATGATAGCAGATGATGTCATTAGATTAGAAAGGTAATAGTCAAAGAGCTGACAGGTTTACATTTAATCTGAAAATCTTCCCATCCTTATTTCTTGCACAATGTTAACTCACCTCCAGTAGTTATCCCCACTGAAGAGCAGCACTTTGCCTTTCCCCCTCTGGAGTGCTCCCTCCACCTTCTGAACGCTGTCCGGCAGGCCGAGCTTCTCTATGCTGCGGGGGCCCAGGACTCTCTTCCCTGTGTACACCCAGAAACGTGTTCCTACAGAAAGAAAATGATCATTAGAACAAATGTTCTCACACTTTTGTCCTCAGTGTTTGTGGTCCCTTATACACTGTGTATGTAGCTTTATTACCTGAAAAAAAGTACAATTTCCTGGCCAGAGTGTTCTCAAAGGCAGAGTCAATGACTGCTGGCAGAGCAGGCCACGTCTCTGAAATAGAAAATGGTCCCTTGAGCCCTCCACTGCTCTCGCTGGACATCTTCCAGTAGTCTCTATTGATGAACACAACATCAAATTAACAAATCAGCACTCTTGGTTTGTGTTAATGTTGCTGTTCTTACAAAGTAAAATAGACTAATTGCTTACCCGTCCTTAAAGAAATGTAGTTGTCCCTCAATCACAGTGATGGTGTCAAACTTGGTCATCTTGCAGGCATCTTTGGTGGGATCCACAGGTCGTGTGGTGGCAGTTGTGGTGGGATCAGTGGGTCCATCTGGAGAGTCGGTCTCATCAGTATCTGGGTAGGTGGTAGTGGTGGGTGTGTTGGGCCCAGGGGGGGTGGGATCAGGGCCTGTTTTGCTTCCTGAAAAAAAGAAAAAAAGTGTTTGTTAAGAAGTGGAAATGTAGGCATTTTAATACAATTTTATATAATAAAACCGTTTTTCATGAACTCACCATAGAGATATTGAATGCCTTCAATGTCATCTTCATGCAGGGAGAAGTCCTTCACGTAGCTGTACATGGGGTACATGAGAGCCTCTCTGATGTTGGAGTGGTCCAGGCCAAGGGCATGGCCAAACTCGTGGGCTGCCACCAGGAACAGACTGTAACCTGGAACACATGCATGGAATATTCATGAATGGTAAGGGTGAATATGTATAGCATGAGTCTTCTCCACTTTCCTATATTCTTATTCTCATATTGTCTTATATTCAGATTACTCACCCTGGTCAGGACAAAGTCCCCATTTCTTGTCGTCATCATAGCTGTCAGTGGTACTGCACCACAACTTGCCATCTGCTCGTCCCTCACTTGTGCAGGAGTCGTACTCTTTACCCAGGAACACAAAGGGGAAGTGGCAAGGCTCCCCCTTAGAGTTTCCACCAATTACAGCCGTGTCTAGCCAAACAAAGACATAACATCAACAGTAAGATAACATTGTGGTAGTACTCCCCCGTATTCAGGAAATGTGGTTCCCGGCACTCACCCCGACTGGGACAGAATCCATATTTCTTGTCATTGTCAAAGTTGCCGGTTGTGGCACACCAGCGATAGCCATCACTGCGGCCCTCTGTGGTGCAGCTGTCATATTCCTCCCCCAGAAAGACGAAGGGGAAGACACACCCCGCCCCGTCTGCGTTTCCATCAAATGTGTACAGAACTGTCAGGAGTAGAATAAGGGGCAAGGATGAGCGGTGAAGCGAGTCAGTATACCACAAATGGAAACACATCTAGCTGACCTCTGACCTGGGATTATCCTTGCAGAACAAATTCCTGAAACTCACGTTCACTTGGGCAGAAGCCATATTTCTTGTCAATGCTGTAGTCAGCTGTGGTGGCACACCACGGCAGGTTGTCCGAACGGCCATTAGTGGTGCAGGTGGTATAGTCTTTGCCCTCGAAAGTGAAGGGGAAGTGGCACATGGCACCCTCAGCATTCCCATAGCGAGTCTTCACAGCTTCAGTGACAGAACAATAACATACATGTTATGTAATGTGTCATGTGAACACTAGAGGGAGGCGTATTTGTTGGTGGTAAAATACTTTCTTTTGGTATTTATTATTACCTGGTCCTGTTCCCAGGGTCCAGTACTCATCATCGTCAAAGTGGGCGTCACCCTGCAAACCCTTACCAGGGGGATACGCATGGGCCAGAAGACCATCTTTACCATCGAATGGATATGGGTCACCGTGGTCTGAACAGAAGATCAGAACGTGTGCTTAGTTCAAAATCATTATACAAGTATGTGACATCAGCCCCTGAATTGACCAGAGCACAAACACATACCAGCTTTTCCAAATGAAACCATGATGTCAGCTGTTCCATCAAAGAGGCGGGTAAAGGTCAGAGGGATCACATCACTCCACACCTTGAAAGCTCTGGCAAAGGCGTCATCAATCAGAGAGTAATCCATGTCAGGAGTATAGTTAATGACCCTGAGGAGAAAAGAAGAACAACACTGTTTCAGACTGATAATTGACAACGTAAGTGAATGAACTTACTTCTCCATTAGAGATACATTTATGATTTGGTGCCTTGCATTACAAAGAACACACGTTACAATATAGCATCCAGTCTATTAACAGATTATTTCTCCCTACTCACCTATAAGTGACATCACGATTGTCCCATTTGAGATCTCCGTCAAACGTTTTGTAGTTGGCCACATCGGGAACCCCGCAGCGAGGCCGTTTCATGGCCTCCAGGGTGGACTTGTCCATCTCTCCAGTCTCCTCCAGTCCCATCTGCCTCTGCATCCTCTTCAAAGCCTTGGAGGTGGACACCATCGACTGGAAGCCGCTGCGTTGCGGTGAGTTCATGTAGCCAAACTTCTTCAGGTAACCCTGGCAGGAGAAAAAGAGAAACCACGATAATGAGTCCATATTGTGTTTATGTCTTGTGATGAGCAGGATAGAGTGTGTCCTTATGGAATACACTTTGGTTTATAAGTACGTCTAACTTTTACGCCTTCATGTAACTTGAATTCAGAAGAGCATACTTTTCATTAACATCATAATAGAGGCATTTGCCATGATAATTCCTTGCCTGCACAGCCTGATTGAGACAAAATGAACCATCTGCTACTTACTTCTGCCAGCTCCGTATCCGTCATGTTCTTCACGATGTCTCCTGGGAAGGTGACAAAGACCGACTTCAGAGGAGCGCTCCATCCATCCTGGATGCTTATCCCCAAAATTAAACACACAGCTAAAGCACAGCCCCTCATGATGAGACCTGTTATCTATTGCTGATGAATATATACGAAGAGACTTGCAGTGAACAAGTGCTCAGTTAGACAAAAAAGATGAAAAAGCTTCTCCAGGGAAAACCAGCAGTGTTTCTCCTTCAGTGTTGGCTGCTCTTTGTTTTGACTGGTGGCTCCTGTTGTCTCTGCTCTGTGCCCTTGGCTGTGGACCTTGTTTTTATGCAACGTGCAGCGTTACGTCTTAGTCACTTAACCCTCCCCCACCCTCTAACCTCAACCCTCCCACTTACATCTTGATTGCACATTAAATGTAGGGGAATTTCCAGAATTTCCACATTTTACCTTACCTAACAGCTAGTGAGTGGTTAGGTAGTAAATATGTCAGACTGTAGGAGGTGAAGAATGACAGTAATCAATAAGACCAATTATGGCAACGTTGTTTGGTTGCATTCATATTATGTTAATTAAAGTAAACATGCCTGAAAACCCACACAAATAATCAACCAGATTACAAGTTATAACTCTTAACATGACTATGCTATTAAAAATTAATAATAATAGTACAATAAATAAATAAACTAAAAAGGACATACACACAATATGTAGATGCTGAGTGGACATTATCTTTGTCATCCTTTTATTTCATGTGAAATTATGTTCTTGGCATGTTAATGTATTATTATTACACTACACACTGATCATGGGACCCAGCCAGACACTTCTGTTATGAATATGCTCTCAGCAATGATATAAAAAGTTTCTTCCATCCTTTTCAAAAATAGAGATTTGTTTCCTCTTTACCAAATTAAATATCAAACTCGGTCAAGTCTAAAGTCAATTCTGACAGAAATGTCACATGTCGGTTGTTCTATTATATTAAGTGTTCTATATTGAGTTGATTAAGAAATCTCAATCTATTTAAATGTGATTTTCTTTTGCAGTATTACACTATTGTTGTTGGCCAGATTTTGGGGAACTACCAGCTTCATCATCACTAAAGTGATGCTGATGAAACATCTTCACTGGCTTCTTCCACAAGACAAGCTAATTCACTAGCAATGATGAGCATTGCACCTCATTTTCTACAAAGCACATATCTGTTACAAAACAGTTTGAGCCATGCAGTAAAAAACACAAGAAAATAAAAATAAGAAGCCTACTTCTTATTCTAAAGACCAACTTCTACGTTGGCTGATCTTGAGGTTACCAACTTAGTGTTTCGCTGGGTACGTACTGTAGATGTTGATATTTAGATGTACAGTATGTGAGTATCGGGGTGTTGTGGAGAAGGATGCGTCTCAGCCAGCATGTCATGACTCATTTACATTCCCACATGAATAACCAAAGCTTTTTTTCCCAATGATCACACTGATGACATCCTTTCCTCCCGCGCAAACATGTTTACTCAGATGCTCTGCAGCATTTTCAGATGCAGGAAAATAAACATCTCTTTTTAACTGATGAGCCAAGTCAAAATACTCCATATTTAGTAGAGTGGGAAGTCCTTGCAATGCCCATATTGAAAAATGATTTTCCAATTTCTAAAAGTGGATAAAAAGACATTAGCTGCAACGAGACTTGTCTGATATGGTCAATGACTATTTGTATCAACGTCCTGATGAAGAGGAGGTGTGACGTTTTGAACCTGCGGTTTGATGATGTGATTGATGACACAATTTGACACATCTATCATTCTTGCCCCATTTTACCAACTTACCTCTTTATTTTACAATATATGTTGTTGTTTGAGATAATTTTCCCTCAGAGAGCAGCAGCCATAATTATGCATTTCTTTAGTTTTTTTGGATCAATATGTCTATACATTTTAAATCTCTAAAGTTGAAGTCTTGATTTCCCACACATACCTCTCCAGATCTCTAATGGTATTGACGGGTCAAAATACAGTAAGGGGCATTTAAAACATGTAAATTCCTTTCATTTTAATATGTTCATTACCCTTCGATGTCTCTCACTTTATATGCACATTGTTCACGTTGAATTTTTTAAAACAAAGTCGACTCATTCTTCCTGCAAAACACCAAGTACTTTGTTTTTCCACAAAATACACAATACAAGCTACAATGTACTATTACATATCAAATTCAACAGCTTTAAATACACAAACCCTCTTTAATTTGTCATGGTCATTCAGACACAATCATGAGGTTATTTCTGTTCATATGCGGCTCCTCCGTGGATCCCCATGCCTTGAAAACATCTGCGACTAATTTGACATGGCGTCAAAGCCTTAATGAAAACGGCTGCATGCTTTTAAACAAATGCCACATTTCATTTGGTTTTGCCACTTCGTTTACAAAAATACTTCTGGCACAGAATCTCGAAAGAATAAACATTTCTATGTGGCACACTTCTCAAAATCGCTCTCAGTCCCAGAACAGCCTGCTGGCACGCACCACCTCGAACATATGAGGGGGCCAACTGCGTCATCGGAGAGCTGGATACGATCATCGTAGACCAGCAAGACCCTCGCAGCCCACGGAGCTTTATGATTAGGTTAACGTGCAACACAAGAGCCATGAAATATCAAAAGTTGGCCTTTGTGACAGCTTTCTATTGGTTTCTGGATCTGCTGGAACACAGTGAGGCGGAACACGAGACAATCCTCAGACATCATCTACATGTTGCTGTTTTGAGGTCATGGATGCTCAGGGTGAAAACTCTGATCAGATGCACTCAGTGTGTTTTGTGCCCTGATGTTCTGTTCACAGTTCATCGCTACACATAATGGTTTGCAACATTGTCCTTAATTGTGACTTGCCCTGTTCAGTTTACACCCTGCCTCGTTAAAGCAAACTGTTTATTTCTTATGGCATGTTTCTAGCAGTCGGTCCTAAATGAAAAATCACTTCCTGTCTGCCAGAGTTGATGTGGTTCCCGCTTCCTCGTTCAGCTGCGTCGTGTTTTATGAAGACTGGTTTGTTGACTTTGCGGTGGGACACAGAGACTGGGTTTGATGTGGAGGCCGCGTTGCTCTTCACCACGTCCAGGTACTTTACCCAGCCCTGCTGAGTCTGCAGGGCCTTGCAGTTATTCTGGGAAACGCTTGTTTTTATACCCCACTAAACTCTCACAGCAGTTTATTTGGGCTTTCCAAGAAGTTGCCCCCTGTGTTTACTTTGTATTATTTCTGGTCATTCTATGTTGTTCACTTCATGATCACATTAACAATAACACTAAAACAGCAATGCACGCATGTCTAATGTATTGTCTCCAAATATTTGTGTATATATATAAATGTACAGTGGGGAAAAAAGTATTTAGACAGCCACCAATTGTGTTCTCCCACTTCAAAAGATGAGAGAGGCCTGTAATGTTCATCATACGTAGACCTCAACTATGAGAGACGAGATAAGAACTAATCCAGAAAATCACTTTGTCTGATTTAAAAAATAAAATTGGTAAGTTCCTGGTAAATTTGGTCAATAACAAAGGTTCATCTCAGTCCTTTGTTATCTACCCTTTGTTGGCGATGACAGAGGTCAAACGTTTTTTGTAAGTCTTCACAAGCGTTCCACACACTGCTGCATGTGTTTTGGTCCATTCCTCCATGCAGATCTCCTCTAGAGCAGTGATGTCACTGGGCAACACGGACGTTCAACTCCCTCCACAGATTGTCTATGGGGTTGAGATCTGGAGGCTGGCTAGGCCACTCCAGGACCTTGAGATGCTTCTTCTGAAGCCTCTCCTTCGCTGCCCGGCCGTGTGTGTGGGGTCACTGTCCTGCTGACAGACCAGCCACGGCTCATCTTCTGTACCCTTGCTGATGGAAGGAGGGTTTCACTCAAAATCCCACGATACACGGCCCCATTCATTCTTTCTTTTACACGGATCAGTCGTCCTGGTGCCCTTGCAGAAACACAGCCCCAAAGCACGATGTCTCCACCCCCATGCTTCACCGTAGGTATGGTGATCTTTGGATGCAGCTCAGCATCCTTCCTCCTCCAAACACCACAAGTTGAGTTTTTACCAATAAGTTATATTTTGGTTTCATCTCACCATCCAATCCTCTTCTGGATCATCCAAATGCTCTCTAGCGAACTTTAGACGGGCCTGGACATTTCCTCTCAGCAGGGGGACATGTCCTCTGGCCCTGCAGGGTTTGAGTCCCTGGCGACGTAGTGTGTAACTGATGGTAGCCGTGGTTACGGTGGTCCCAGCTCTCTGCAGGTCATTCACTAGGTCCCCCGTGTGCTTCTGGGAGTTGTGTTCCTCGTTCTTGTGATCATCCTGACCCCACGGGGGGAGATCTTGCGTAGAGCACCAGATGGAAGGAGACTATCAGGGTCTTGTATGTCTTCTATTTTCTAATAATTGCTCCTACAGTTGATTTCTTCACACCAAGCTGCTGACCTATTGCAGGTTCAGTCTTCCCATGGTGCAGGTCTACAATTTTATAAATATATAAATATATATATATATATATATATATATATATATATATATATATATATATATATATATATATATATATATATATATATATATATATATATATATATATATAGGGGCGGAAACCATGCTGTGCCTCCAGGGCCTCAAGTGTCACACATATAACATCTAGTCTGTAATGAGCCACAAGTCAGCATGATAAGTAAGACACAGATAAGAAGAAGAACAAGCTCTGAACAGTTGCCATTAAGTAATGTACAGTCATCTGTATGGGACCGTAGGCGCACAAGAGGCCACAGCACTGACTCATGTCTCCCAGGAGGATTACTTCTGCTTCATCAAAATATAGACTTATTAGTCACCTATGGAAATATGTGTTGTTTGCTGCGCACACACCTGTTCATACAATATAGTAACAATATAATAATCTGCTATAACGATTGAGAGGACGAAAGGATATTCAGAGTTGTAGGAATAACATATGTATGCAATGATATGCTCCACAGTCATTTAAGATGCTTAAAAGGCATTCATAGTGATAATGATGATCATATCATGCCCAAGATGAAGGATGCTGGGTTACATTTATTCTGGGTTAGGTTTAATTAGGTCACTCCAAAAATAAATGTAGATAACAGTTGTTCTCATCTTATTGTCTTCAAACCGTGTCTGCACACTTCATCTGTTAAAAGATGCCCGTCCTATTAACCATTACTGCTTATCCCTGTTTTTTTTCCCATTGCTCTGGCACCGACTGTTTCGTAGCAACTGTTTCTTCTCAGGTACGCTACAGGATTGGGACACTCTGCTGCTGACGAGTGGAACAGGATATGACAGGAAGTCCTGAAGGCATTTGTACTGATGTTTAGCAATGGCTGTGTATGGATACATATGTGGTTATAAGATAAGATAAGATGGTCCTTTATTAGTCCCTCAGTGGGAAAATTACAGGATTACAGTGTCCTTGCTCACAGGAGAATACAAAATGCAAAAAGAATACTAATAGAACAATAGAAGTACGGTAATATAAATAAGCATAAAAATAAATAAATAAATAAATAAAAAAAACAGTAGAATATCAATGTACAGGATAGACGGTATATATGAACAGAAGTACTTAAATGTATTGCACATGGTGTTGTACATGATATTGCACGACGTATTTGTGTTAAGTTAAAGTTAAGTTAAGTTATGACACTTTGTTGACTAACTTGTGGCTTTATGAGTACACAACACATCATCTTAGTTGTGCACATGGTTCATCTGTGTGAGAAATGATAATAGCAGAAGTGATTGATGGTTAAATACACGTACACACACATATATTTGGACGTCCGCTGCCCTTTCCAGATCGTGACAGTAGATGCCAGGAAATGTGAGCGGTTCACGGTCGGCAGCTCAACCCCCAGTAGGCCCCCGCAGGGAGGATGTCTACTACTGATGTGATACTGTAGTGGAGACAAGTTGTATAATTATATAACATCACTATGTATTAGGAGAGCCATGCATTAGGCGTGGGCTGCCACTGCAGAGCAAGTCCAGGCAGGCGGGGTTGTGTTGACTTTATGGACAGCCATCTTTCACCATCGCCGTTAAAAGCTAATCCCTGCCAGTCATAAGCAGCAGCCTTTATGGGCGTCCCATCCTCTGCCCGCCAAAGCACAGCCACAAGGGAGTGACAGCATGGGCCACGAGGGAGCCCGAGTTGCACCAAATGTTATTATTGCTTTTCAACTGCATGTGGAGCAACGCCTCCAGAATTTTTTTTAGAGTTGTTTTCCAAACCTGCGGCATGTAAACCAAAACAAAACCTCGCTCTTTTCAAGTCATTTATTTCACCAGGTTTTTAAAACCAACATCCTAGAACATGGGGAAAAGAGTGGGAATTTCCCCTTTCCTGTTGACGGAAAAGCAGCTGATAGCAGCCGGGAAGTGATTCAGAATCAGAACTGCAGCCGGCTCGGCACACTTTGGGTCAGACTTGTTGAGGCAGCTAGGCAACTGTCTTCAGATGTGTGTGTCTGCTGCCGTTGCCGGAGTTTGAACTTGTGAAGATAAATACAACATTTCCCTCCAGAACCAACACCCAGATTGTGGTGCACACACAGTGTCACTTTGTTTAGGTAATGCAGTGAAACAGCCCGGAGCCGGACATTACCGCTAGTGGTTACACATTTGCTGATGACTGTCTCACCAAGATGGTCAGCAAAAGATCCAGTGTCACATTAACTCGGGAAAAGCACTTTTTCCAACCTGTTTACTCGAGTATTTACTTTATATGTATTTAATATTTACTACATTCTGCTCTACTAGGTTTTGAAAGGAAATGTTCTACTTTTTACTCCCTACATATAGTGTTCAAAGGTTTAGTTACTTTACAGGTTTATACTATCAATACAAAATAGGCTAATAGGTTTTGATGTACTATTACAGGGTAAACTATACCAGCAGTTATCAAATAATAATAAAATAGCCCCATCTTAAGCAGCAAAAACATTAAAGCTGCGATCATATATTATAGCTAAGTCGTATATATATTATGAAATGGGTCATTCCTTTGGAACTTTAAGTATATTTGGATGTTAATACTTGTTGCACAATTATTCTACTTTTACGACATTAACATTTGAATACTTTTTCCACCACTGAAGGAACATTACATGAAACATTCATAAAATAAACACAATAACTCCTGGGCTCTTTTGTGGAGATTTGAAAATGTTCTGGATCTCTGTGAGATAATCAACTTAAAACAACATGTTCTCAAATCTAGTATGAAAAAAGGTTGCTCATGATAAAAGTTGATGATGAACTGTCATGCAAATTTGACTGTACATTATTTTAAAATGCACCTTTTTACTGTGAACAAATATATGAAATAGAGTTATTCCATCTTAACAAAGCTTTTTTTCCTGAATAACATTAAATAAGCAAGGTTTTGTTTTTGTTTACAGGCCACAGATTTGGATAACAACTCTTCAAAAGGTTACGGCAGCGCTGCTCCATATGCAATACAATCATGTTGCTTGAATCTGCAATTTTTTAGATTGTGAGTTTGTGTTGTTTCTGAGCGTCATGTGACTGATTTGAATCCAATGTGCAAATGCATGAAGTGTTTTTTGTGTGTTTATCCATGAGCTAAAATGTTAGTGACTTTGGGATATTACACAGACAGGCAGGTTTTTATAGCAGCCTTCAATAGATCTTAAATACACGTTTATGAATGCTGAAAGCGTCATCAGGACCTGTGGGAGAAGCTTAATGAAGGAGCCAGATGTGACAGCGGTACGCTGAGCCAGACAGCCAGAACACTGAGCAATCCTGCTCAGTTTTAATCAGACAAATCCAATTATTATTTACCAGCAGGTGGCAGTCTGTCATAAGGACCGTCAATGACGCCACAATGGAGTGAGACGGCTCTCATGGGGAGAAATGCAGCATCGAGCCTTAACGGCCAGGGAAACATCTTTTCTTCGGGGAAGTGAATAATGCTACAAACTATCCGCTCCACAAAAACGTATTTTTCCAAGTGAAATTCTATTAACCATTTTTTGCATCTTCTTTTAAATCTGGGTTCATACAGGAGCCAATATCCCCAATAAATGTTAGAGCTTTGCTTCAAAATACGTCCTCAGGAAGAGTTTTGATTAAAAAAAGGAGATAACATTTATGTTGTTATGATTGTGTAAGCCTGTTTGGTGAATAATTGATTGTCAGGGTAAATTAGTTGGTTTCATTAGTAGATACCCTAATGTGGTTTTATTGAAGGGTTATCACACATGCTGCGAGCCCTTATTGCTGTTGGATAAGATTGTTTCTGACATTTGATCCATCTCATAAGCTTATTTCTGTTATAGCACCTTTAGGTTCAATTGACAACGACCTATGATGGCAGTTTATCTGCTCTGTGTAATAACTTTGCTATATTGCAGCTTATTAACTCAAACATGTTTCAAATCATTACATCCTAATAGATTGTGTTCAATTGTTACAACATGCAAATATTCCATCTGCTGCAAATGTGCATCCACTCATTTGTTTGTATGCAGTTTGGACGAAGCCTCCGATGAGCGGTGAGGCCAACTATAAACCGATGTCCCCACATTATATCATAAAACAGATGCGTCTGACACAGATGCTCTTTCAGCAAAGGCACAATTGGTGGCCTTGTTTTTATGACTGATTGCTTTCCAACTGATTGTGGCAACAGTCGACTGTATGCCATGGTGGAGGTTGTACTGCAGAGATTCTTTTATGTACACATTATCCATCAAAGCGCTTCATTGGAGCTGTGTTACAGCTGTTCCCAGAGACAGATGTTGTGATGGTACTTAAAGCGTTCTGACAAGAAGCCTTGTTTCCCGTTGAGCAGCAGCACCGAGGGCACAACGCGCTTGCTTATTCATGAAGCCCGACCAGAGCCCAGGTAGATCTAACCACTCTTCCATTTTGAAGGAAAGATGTCTTTTACTGGGACATAAATATCATACGGTGCCCTTTCTCCTCGGCCTGAGCTGCAGGTGCAGAGTCTTTGGAGGATTGGAAGGTCAGTGTTGGTCAGATCTGCAGCTAACGTACCGAGCTACATTTTGACTTGAAAGATGGTTGAAACAAACCATTCTGAAGAAATATTTATCCAGGTGCATTTCACCAGAAAGGACAAGGACAGGTACAGAGATGTGGAGGTCACAACTAAATCTCCCTTGCAAATTTGAACTAAGCCATTACATACAGGATCTGATGAACATGTAGTAGTAAAAGTAACATCAAATACAAGGTTACTACCCCCTGAACCTGGTTTCACTTCAGAATGTGAATATAAAGTGGTGGAAATAGAGGCCACTGTCCACTCAGGATCTGCGGTTAGCTCCCACATTAGCCCCAAGGACAGTAGGTCGCTGCAGGGAAAGGTCACCTCGGGCTGTTTGGAAATACAAAACCGAGGTATTTCCTTTCCTCTTATTTGTAGTTCTTATCTGAAGTCTCCTTCGACATTTAATCCTTCCCTAAAACTCAGCATTTTAGCCAATGAAACTGAGCCAACATGATAAAAATAGCCTCCAAGATTCAATACAAGGTGTTACTCTGTATGTAAAACATGTCCAACATTGAACCAAACTATTGATTTACACGGTGTTTGTTTAGCACTATATCATATACATGCCTTGTTTATTTTCTACTTTATGGATTTTGGACACATTTTTCTTAAGGATGAGATTGAAGTGAATCGGATGGCAGATTGAAAGATGGAGACCTCACAGACACAGCAAGAGTAAGCAGTCCTCATTAGGATTAAGTAGTCTTTCCAGGGACTTTATACCTCGCCAAATATCAAAGGAAATCAGACACAGAGAGAAAAATGGGTCGTCAGAGCTGTGACAACTCTCGAGTGTTATCTAGAGCCACCGCATTATTGTGGCAGTAATGAGAACTCTGACAAGCAAGGCACCGTGGAAAAGGTTTTTTGCAATGAAATAATAACAACTGAAGAAGTGGCGACTCGGACCGAGCATGGAATGGGTAGAAACAAATTTACTATCATTATTATATTTTAAAATATAAAAGAGTGGGTTGGTGTCTTTACTTGAGTGTATCCTCAGTGAGCAAACAGACCTTGTGTGAGAGAGGAACAGATTGATAATGGGTATTGATGCAGGTTTAAAACAGATTTTCTGTTCTTTTTTTAGCCACTTCTGGGAAGCTGAAACAAACTGTAAACCCAAGACTGCAATATCATATCCTTATCGGTTAATATGGCAAAACAGCTGCTTATTTACACAACCAGGAGATATGCAGCAACAATAGCATTCATTTGGAGCATGGCTACCTGAGAACTGTAAGTCTAATAATCTCTTCTTTAAAAGCTGCACCATATAACTTGCTATGGAATGAAAAGTTGATATATGTTGGATATATATTAGCTGGTCTGGTTTTCACATTGCTAACTTTATCTGATATAGCGGCCTGCTGCTGGAAACAAAGATGAGAGAAGTGATATTCAAAGAAATGATGCCCGTTTAGGTCAGGTTGGGGAATAACTGCTGTTATTATGGCGAAAAGAATCTACATTGACAATGTTTCACAATTTTAGTGGAAAACTTTGTTTATTCACTCTTTTTTGGCAAATGTATTACACTCAAAATGTGAGTGAAGGGCGATGGAGGATAACCATAACTGTGTTATCGTTATCACGTATATTGTGAAACCTCT
This sequence comes from Liparis tanakae, assembly GCA_036178185.1. Classification (NCBI taxonomy): domain Eukaryota; kingdom Metazoa; phylum Chordata; class Actinopteri; order Perciformes; family Liparidae; genus Liparis; species Liparis tanakae. Next base: position 13,922,850 of record CM070097.1, on the reverse strand, counting down.
TATTCACTATCGACCTTATTGTGACTTGCTCTGTACTATATGTTAATATAAAGATATGTTTTTGTGGTAATAGGTTTTCTTCAAAACATATTTACTGTTGCAGATTAGTCGTATTTCAACATATTTCTTGGGGATAGGGACTGTCTGCTCAGGAGAACCATTTGCACCAGAGGTCATTCATCAAGCTAGGAAATAATATATCACAAATATTAATATTTCTCTATTCTATTGGAATCAATACTGTAAACATATCTTGAACATAGCATTACGTACATGATATCATACATTTATTCATCCTCTTTTTCCCTTAAGTGTGTGTTATATACAGTACATCTGGCCTATACACTTTGGTGTGGATTGCATTAAGGTTTCTGTCTTCTCAGCCATCCGATCATCAACATACTGAGTGACTTTCTGCTCGTGCCCCAGACGTTTTTTTTCAAGACTGCAATAGAAAATACATAAGAGATTGTCACCCACTCAGGAGAACGTCAGTAAACTGTCTTGACCCGAGCTCAAGAGACAACACAGCATTACTTTACATTCTCATACAGTATTTTGTCATTGTCATTAAACAGGATGTGTAGTCTACAGATGCCCCAGGTATACATCTTGCACAATGATGAGCTTACAGTTTAGTCAGGATACTCACAATCTTCAGGTTGCCTTTTCCTGTCCAGTCCATACTAATTACAATACTGGATAAGGCCATGGAAGCCACGGTTCCTTTTGGTACTTTGTGATAATGTTATCAGTCCATGTAGTGTAAAAAAAGGGAAAAAAACACAGCTCCCACTACCAGCTGGCATGGAGGCTGGATAAACACGAGCTTTAAGTGCATCTCGGTCTTTCTCCCCCATGAGCAGCGAGTCTCCAGCACGCAGCTTCTAAAAGGTTTAAACCAGCCGTTCTCTTCAGATGCTTGTTTCTTATCCGTGTCCATCTCCTCAGTAATGGACCAGAACTGTTGGATCTATTGAGGGACTCAGCTCCAGTGGAGAAGTGTGAAGGGATTACAAAACCCTTCAGTCTGCACAGACAGCTCCTTGCTGTAAAAAGCTCTCCCATAGTGACACTTGCTCGAACACTGTTGTGCAATCAAGACCCTGAAGAAGAGATGAGCGTTCAAAGCCGTGCTGCTGTTGTCCCTTATTTACATTATTACATTCATATTCTTCAGCTACAGTCCGCTTGGACATACACACGGTAATCAAATGAACCTCCTCGGACCAACTTTCATTCTATAGCAAATTATAACGTTTGATAATCTGACACTGACCAACTACAATAACTTATATTGCACATTTTGTAATGTTCACACCAACTGTCTGACCATAATGAACCACAGTTAAAGCTGAACGTCTCCAGTCTGTTACTAAGATAGTCACTGTCAAAAAATAGATATCCTTTTTTTCTTTTTTCTTTGCTCTGACCAAACTTTCATAAAATCCACTCCTTCTGAGTAACTATAAATGATCTCCCAGTATTAAGTCATCTCTTTCTCTCCAGCATCGTAAGCACTTCATGCTTCTCACAAGACTAAATTAAAACGAGGAGAGAACCAACGCTTGTGTAGTGATCATTATTTTTCAAGCCGGCGATCCACTCCTTCCTCGGCTCAGTCGGTGTTCTGCTCCAGTAAGGGCGGATGCTCTTTGGGTTGTTGAGAGGGTTTGGTCCTCTGGTCCTGCTGCTGCTCAGGTGAAGGCGGCTGCTGTTGTGGTGGATCCGATATGAGGCTTTCCTTCTGGGGGGGCTGTGGTGGGCTCGCTGGCTCTGACTCTGGATCGGGCATCTCTTTCCTGTCGCTGGGCTGGATATCCAGAGCCGGCGTGTCCTTGCAGCAGAAGTACTGGTGCCATATTTTCCTGAAGGCCGTGCGGAACTTCTTAATACGGAAAGCGTAGATAATTGGGTTGACAGCAGAGTTGCCATGGGTGAGTAGGATGGCGATGTAGAGGAGGACTATAGGCTTCTGGCAGTCAGGACAGAAGAGTGTGATGCAGTTGATGATGTGGAGGGGGAGCCAGCTGATCGCAAAGAGAAAAAGAACCAGAGCCAGCGATTTTGCCAGATTCAGCTCCTTGTTGTAGTATTTGTTGGGGTCTGCGTGGCTAGTGGTGAATTTCTTGTTGTTGAGTTGCTTGTGGATAACATAGAAGATCTCTGCATAGATGACCAGCATAAACAGCAGTGGCGGCAGCACCCAGCCAAAGAAGTTGAAATAGACCATGTAGTCCATGCTGATGACATTTTCGAACTGGCAGGTGATAATGAGGTCAGAGCTGATGGAGCCGTTCTGCTGGAGGCCCTTCAGGTTGTTCCAGCCTAACATGGGGGTGAGCCCCACGATGAAGGCCACCGTCCAGCATATCACCACTGCTAGCCCTGCTCGCCGAGGGGTCACCACTCGCTTGTACCTGCAAACAACACAGTCTCATGTCAGCACTTCATCTCACAGCGCTGTCAGGACTTGCATGGTTTCATATATGTGACATCTTTGTCTCTGTGTCTGTGCCCTTGGCTTGACATCAAGTGCAATTCACAAGAAAGAGTTATCATTCAGACACACGCTCCTGGACACATGACACACCTGCAGCACCTATTTCAACTTGAACAGGACCGTGCCTGCAAACCTTAATCAGTAGACATTTTCCTTTGCAGAACTGATGCTGTTCATACTTCCTTTGGTTCATTTAGTCTAATAATGTATTACAGTGGACACAAGCTGCAGGACTTTGCAAGCTACAAGCAGCTTTAACAGATATGGCTTTTTTAATTTTGTTTTATGGATAAGAGGCAGAAGGTAGAAGGTAAAAGGTGCAGAGGCTGTCAAATCTTATCACTGCTCTCCTTTTAACAAGAAAGGGCACAGAGAGACTGAGACTGATAGTTGCCTTGAGGCAGGGAAACGGATCTAATCCCACTCATGTTGAAAAGTGTATGGAGCAAGCAATACTCCCTTTTAGATTACCAATGATGGATATTTACAACGTGTAGAGCCTGAAGCAAAATAAAGCCCTCCAATGTAGCTCATATCTTGAATAAGTATCGACCAGGAATTGCTGAGTTGAGCCAGTTGTGTGTCCGAAGCATGGCAAGGTGATCGTTATCCACACACTGAGCCTGGGAGCTGTTCTTAAAAGATCATATGCTAATCTAATATGCTTATCCAACAGCAACAATCCTCCCTCTTAATCAAAGCTGTGAGAAAGGAGTGGCAGTAGCACTCCCTAGTGACTGTATATTTAGGATGAAAATAAACAGCTCTGACATCTTTAAGCTTGGAAGGTTTTAAAAGCCAAAGTGGTAAAAAGCCCAAACCCCTGATTAACTCAAAAGACGTTGTGATAGCTTTGATTGTTAATCCGCTGTCAGACTCCAATGACAATATCCTCAGACAATGATCTCCCCTCTCCTAAGCTTATCTTTTCAGCACCACTGCTCAGTCTTTAGTTTCAGCCTATGATAAACCACTGGTGGCATTAGATCAAGAGGGATACTGAACATATTCATGGCAAATATGACCTTTTTTATGCCCTCAAGAAACACAGAACACATATTTCTCCTGAACACAACCCCATTCTGTCAGTGTGCTATACTTCACCATATTAGCATCAGGACAAAGGAACTCATTCAAGCTGTTGGTTGATCAGAGAAGCCCTGGTCAGCTGTCAGGTCAGAACGACATGCAAATAAAGGGACTGGGAGGAGGGAGGCTGTGAAGAGGAACAAGACCCACGAGGAAATAAATGCCCACAGCTCTGGAGCTAATATAAACAGTTCCAATTGTGTTGATGGTGCCATCCTTTATCACCATCAATGCCATGTGTCCACGTTGCACAGGTAGTGGAAACTAACGCCTGTCCGTATTGGGTTGTGAAAACTTCATTACCTGGTCGGGATCTTGACCCTGAGGTAGCGGTCAATTGCAATCGCCAGAAGGGCCAGGATGGAACTTTGCGTCAGCACCAGCACCGTGCAGGCGACCAGCAGGCAGCTGTAAAAGTGAGTTTGGAGTCCGATACTAATAGTAATGGCCAAAGGGATGACCAGGGCTCCCACTGCAATGTCGGCCAGAGCGAGAGAGACGATGAAACAAAACGTGTTGTCTCGCAACGATTTGTTAATTTTCACCGCCCAAACCACCATCACGTTCCCGATCACAGACGCGACCGCAATCACCACCTCCATCCCGATGTAGAGCGACTCCGCTGATAGAAGTGCTCCGGGCATCCTTGCAGATGATTATGTCCTTGATAAGAAAAAGATTGATTTCAGAGAAGCAGCCTCAGGAGAAGCCAGCACAGCAGTCCTTGGTCTTTTTTGTTGTCACACAATATTTTCCAAATGAGCCGTGCGTCCATCCGAGTCACGGTGTCCACATTCTCCTGGTTAAGAGATATAAATAGCAACACAACAACCCATTTCTTTTTTAGGGAAGAAGTGCGCTAACCAGCGGCATATCTAAAGATGAGGGGGTTTCCTTTGGAGCAGGTGTTGTGATCCGGTGGTTGCTGTGCGTCGCTCCCGCTCCGTGCCCTGCGCGTCCAGTTGGCTGAATACACCTGCTCCTAGTGAGAGAAGCATCCTTCCCGTGCGCTCCGATTCATCCAACGGGGCGCTTCATCTTCATCTTCATCGGTCGCCGTTTTAAAGTCAACAAATCAGGTTTTAAGAAGGCAATAAGCTGCCTCCTGGATGAAGGCGCGCACAGTTGCAGCTCCTGCACAGGCGGGTCCCTTTCTTCCCCTCTCACGGTGCTTTCGGTAAGACCAATAATGCCGTTTCCCAAAGCTGCGGTTCTCTCAGATGTTGTTTGTTCCATTCAGATGTTTTGTCTTTGTTTCTGTAAAGTCCATATTCTGCTCCTCTTTCCACGCAGAAATACATAAATGCGCTGTTGCCTTCTGCGGGACCGTCCCAAGGAAGTCAGGTCGTGTAGAGGTGATCTGAACTGACTCTCGTTATACAATGCCATGCACGCCTTCCCCCAACGCCCTTTCAAATGCTAATGGCCTTGTTGGTTACCTACTGTTCTGATAAGAGGAGAAGCAGTGCGCCGCCACAGCTGCCGCATAATAATATAGATACCACTAGTGAATAGGGCAGAGATCATATAAACAACTCCTTTGTGACAAAAGAGAGAGTTGAGAGAATCAATCGATCAATATGAATCCCACTGGTTTCCTCATTTTCCATATACTTATGTAACTTAATTCACAACATCTCAGAAAAACATCAATCTGAACTACAAATAGATATGCAGGTCATTATAAATATATGTGTGTGCGTCAGACTTAAAAAAGACCTCCACTCTAAGTCCAGCCTCCAAACTAAATATATAACAACAAGACTGGAAATGGTATGACTGATCGAAATTTAAATAATATGTCCTGCCTCTGACCATTCAGTGTTTTCAGTGACACAAGAGCCCTTCCTGCGGCTAGAAACACAAGATATCCCCCGAGCAGCCGAAAAAACACATGAGTGAGCGACAGCGTAGGCGTATTGTGCTCCCTCGCTGTGGTTCAAAGGTCCACAGCCGGCGGCTGCGTGAGCCCTCTGACTGGAAAGATCTCTGTTATCAGAGCAGGAGAGACAAATGACTTCATGTGAAGGCGTCCCAGATGGTGCACTGCGCTAACTCACCGTTACTTATGTTGAAAGCAGAATGATACAAAAACAAAAAGGCAATACTTTGCTCAACACACACAAACGAGTGACCGTGTGTGATGGTATGACTACCAACAGTCAGCAGGCGCTGCGCTCTAACCAGCTTCTCTCAGTAACCAGCGTCATGGTCAAAGACATCAGCGTGGGGTATAGAGGTCAGCCAACATAGGCACTAATGAAGGAGCGGCCATATGGTCCGCTGGAGGTGATTGGCACCAGATGAATTTCTTTCACTATTATTTTAATGAGCAGAAGCTTGTTGTTAATGCATGAGAAATCAATCTTTACACAGAAAAGGACACATTTGGGCTGATATGGTTTACAAGCCAGAGCGATTCTGAATGCTTAAAGTTAAAGTTTCACCATCACGGTTGTAGTTTCTTCTATGCTTTAAATCAAGTGTGTACGTATGTCACGCCTTGAGAGAAGCAAAGGGATCCTAAGCGTGGCATACATATGTCAGGCTGTTTCCTCCTGGTGTTTCATCCTTTGAGCAGCTTAGTGACAGGGAGCGGGCAACACGGACATGCTCAACACGGCCAGCACAGACCTCGTAATGCTGCGTTTTCTTTTCACACTCAATGGTCGTCCTTCAATCACAGGGATCCGGGGTTTGAACCCCATCTTCGCTAGGCCATGTCGATGACACTTGCCCCAAATTGTTCCCGTAGTTGCCTACGGTGTGTGAATGTTGTATATAGTGGCACGTTGCACGGTAGCCCGTCATCAGAATGATGACAAGTGTGAAAGCGATTTGTGTGATCGGAAGACGATAAAAGTACTACACAAGTACAGACCATTTACTATGTACCATTTACTGAGGACTGCACCCTGATGATGTGGGAAATATGCAATGTTCTCACTCACAGACTTCCTTTAATATACTGTTCTCACTACCAAGGCCTTTCGAGGATGAGATGGAATGAAAAATCCTGAAAATCTTCAAACAGAATCAAAGATAGCTCAGCACAAAATGTCTAAAATATTTACGTGACGCCTTCATAAGCTTGTACAGTGCGTCAACCTTTTTATTCTGACACGGCATAATTTAAACGAGAGCTTCAACTGCCTGGATAAAGAACCAAGCGCTGAGCATGTCCATATTCAGATGAGGAAAGATCACATGGCGTGTCCCTCCCCTGGGTCTAGTCGGCTGAACTGGGTTCAAAAACAATACTGCTCAGTCATTTAAAAAAAAAAAAAAAAAAAGCACAAGCCATGAACTGCACTGGGGGTTTCCAGCGATGCTCTGACCCAGACGGAAACAACATTATTAATATTGACAAAAAGACTGGGATCAGGACTCAGTTTAGCCATTTCAAAGGCCGGGTCCTTTGAAGAATACAACTACAAGAGCCACACCAGGAGAAACAAGACAAGATGGATAGCCGGCTACGTCGTTCAAAAAGACCTTCAATGAAATTGTTAGATAAGAGGCAATATAGAAACATTTCAGCATTCACGTGTATCCCCCTGAATAAGCACACAAACAGCCTCCAAAGTATTATGGCCGCTGGGGATAGACTCTGGTAATATACATGGAAATTCTCCAGAAAGTGGTGCATCACAGGAAAAACAGAAAAACAGATGTTGGATTAGATGCACGTCCTCATTTCTTCCATGGAAGCTATTTGTTTAACACAGCAATAAAGTCTGCACGTTTCCATTACAATTCATATAAAAATAAAGAAACAAACAGAGTAAGAGCATCTGCACAAGGCACAATGTGTTGCTTCAGGAACAATAGATTGAACAGGTGAAAGACTGCACATCTGACTGCAGTTACCTTGGTTGCTATTTGACTTTATCCATGAGACCCAGATTGAGTGTTGTATTTCAACAGTTAAAGTGGTTTCAGTCTCTGGAGGAAATAATCGTATACTGTAGTTCAAAACATACGTTGGCGTATACTTTCATTTTCTTCTTCAATCAGAGAAAACAACCTTTGAACAGATGACTTCATTTATGAAAGAGTGATAATACAAAATGTCAAGGGCTAGTCAGGAAGCTCACTCTCTGGTATCATACAGAAAGCAATCATTGATCATAACTGGGACATTGTAAATGTGTGAATCTTCCCCTTGGCCTGCGGAGGAGGTCCTGGGGATGGATTTGGAAATACTAGACTACCCACATGTGCATCAAATACATAGAGATGTTCCACTGTATCAATATTATGGTTACATTCATTAAAACATTCCTTCAACTTCAAAGCAAAATATGCCTAAACAGTTTTGAAATTGTGAACTGTTAAAACCGCCTCAGATGAATAAATACTCAAAATAGTAACAACGTTATCAAGTTAGAGAAGTGCTTTGACATGTGAGAAATGTAGTTATTTGTTGCTCATCCTCGTTTGTTGTTTTGACACTTTGGTTTAGTACCAATTAAACAAACAAGATATATGGTAATGATTGAGCTCTCAAGGGCGTGGGGGAGATTGTGTTGCCGTTGGACCGACCCAGGCTCGCTCTCTCCCTCCATTTCCAATTTCTTAAGAAGAACTTCTTTCAGGTCTAATTCTGTAGCTGGTTCAGATGAGTTTCATTCATTATATTGAATTGAACTCCAAATTGTCAACATATTCTTTTGACAATACACCTGCTCCTAGTGAGAGAAGCATCCTTCCCGTGCGCTCCGATTCATCCAACGGGGCGCTTCATCTTCATCTTCATCGGTCGCCGTTTTAAAGTCAACAAATCAGGTTTTAAGAAGGCAATAAGCTGCCTCCTGGATGAAGGCGCGCACAGTTGCAGCTCCTGCACAGGCGGGTCCCTTTCTTCCCCTCTCACGGTGCTTTCGGTAAGACCAATAATGCCGTTTCCCAAAGCTGCGGTTCTCTCAGATGTTGTTTGTTCCATTCAGATGTTTTGTCTTTGTTTCTGTAAAGTCCATATTCTGCTCCTCTTTCCACGCAGAAATACATAAATGCGCTGTTGCCTTCTGCGGGACCGTCCCAAGGAAGTCAGGTCGTGTAGAGGTGATCTGAACTGACTCTCGTTATACAATGCCATGCACGCCTTCCCCCAACGCCCTTTCAAATGCTAATGGCCTTGTTGGTTACCTACTGTTCTGATAAGAGGAGAAGCAGTGCGCCGCCACAGCTGCCGCATAATAATATAGATACCACTAGTGAATAGGGCAGAGATCATATAAACAACTCCTTTGTGACAAAAGAGAGTTGAGAGAATCAATCGATCAATATGAATCCCACTGGTTTCCTCATTTTCCATATACTTATGTAACTTAATTCACAACATCTCAGAAAAACATCAATCTGAACTACAAATAGATATGCAGGTCATTATAAATATATGTGTGTGCGTCAGACTTAAAAAAGACCTCCACTCTAAGTCCAGCCTCCAAACTAAATATATAACAACAAGACTGGAAATGGTATGACTGATCGAAATTTAAATAATATGTCCTGCCTCTGACCATTCAGTGTTTTCAGTGACACAAGAGCCCTTCCTGCGGCTAGAAACACAAGATATCCCCCGAGCAGCCGAAAAAACACATGAGTGAGCGACAGCGTAGGCGTTGTGCTCCTCGCTGTGGTTCAAAGGTCCACAGCCGGCGGCTGCGTGAGCCCTCTGACTGGAAAGATCTCTGTTATCAGAGCAGGAGAGACAAATGACTTCATGTGAAGGCGTCCCAGATGGTGCACTGCGCTAACTCACCGTTACTTATGTTGAAAGCAGAATGATACAAAAACAAAAAGGCAATACTTTGCTCAACACACACAAACGAGTGACCGTGTGTGATGGTATGACTACCAACAGTCAGCAGGCGCTGCGCTCTAACCAGCTTCTCTCAGTAACCAGCGTCATGGTCAAAGACATCAGCGTGGGGTATAGAGGTCAGCCAACATAGGCACTAATGAAGGAGCGGCCATATGGTCCGCTGGAGGTGATTGGCACCAGATGAATTTCTTTCACTATTATTTTAATGAGCAGAAGCTTGTTGTTAATGCATGAGAAATCAATCTTTACACAGAAAAGGACACATTTGGGCTGATATGGTTTACAAGCCAGAGCGATTCTGAATGCTTAAAGTTAAAGTTTCACCATCACGGTTGTAGTTTCTTCTATGCTTTAAATCAAGTGTGTACGTATGTCACGCCTTGAGAGAAGCAAAGGGATCCTAAGCGTGGCATACATATGTCAGGCTGTTTCCTCCTGGTGTTTCATCCTTTGAGCAGCTTAGTGACAGGGAGCGGGCAACACGGACATGCTCAACACGGCCAGCACAGACCTCGTAATGCTGCGTTTTCTTTTCACACTCAATGGTCGTCCTTCAATCACAGGGATCCGGGGTTTGAACCCCATCTTCGCTAGGCCATGTCGATGACACTTGCCCCAAATTGTTCCCGTAGTTGCCTACGGTGTGTGAATGTTGTATATAGTGGCACGTTGCACGGTAGCCCGTCATCAGAATGATGACAAGTGTGAAAGCGATTTGTGTGATCGGAAGACGATAAAAGTACTACACAAGTACAGACCATTTACTATGTACCATTTACTGAGGACTGCACCCTGATGATGTGGGAAATATGCAATGTTCTCACTCACAGACTTCCTTTAATATACTGTTCTCACTACCAAGGCCTTTCGAGGATGAGATGGAATGAAAAATCCTGAAAATCTTCAAACAGAATCAAAGATAGCTCAGCACAAAATGTCTAAAATATTTACGTGACGCCTTCATAAGCTTGTACAGTGCGTCAACCTTTTTATTCTGACACGGCATAATTTAAACGAGAGCTTCAACTGCCTGGATAAAGAACCAAGCGCTGAGCATGTCCATATTCAGATGAGGAAAGATCACATGGCGTGTCCCTCCCCTGGGTCTAGTCGGCTGAACTGGGTTCAAAAACAATACTGCTCAGTCATTTAAAAAAAAAAAAAAAAAAAGCACAAGCCATGAACTGCACTGGGGGTTTCCAGCGATGCTCTGACCCAGACGGAAACAACATTATTAATATTGACAAAAAGACTGGGATCAGGACTCAGTTTAGCCATTTCAAAGGCCGGGTCCTTTGAAGAATACAACTACAAGAGCCACACCAGGAGAAACAAGACAAGATGGATAGCCCGGGCTACGTCGTTCAAAAGACCTTCAATGAAATTGTTAGATAAGAGGCAATATAGAAACATTTCAGCATTCACGTGTATCCCCCTGAATAAGCACACAAACAGCCTCCAAAGTATTATGGCCGCTGGGGATAGACTCTGGTAATATACATGGAAATTCTCCAGAAAGTGGTGCATCACAGGGAAAAACAGAAAAACAGATGTTGGATTAGATGCACGTCCTCATTTCTTCCATGGAAGCTATTTGTTTAACACAGCAATAAAGTCTGCACGTTTCCATTACAATTCATATAAAAATAAAGAAACAAACAGAGTAAGAGCATCTGCACAAGGCACAATGTGTTGCTTCAGGAACAATAGATTGAACAGGTGAAAGACTGCACATCTGACTGCAGTTACCTTGGTTGCTATTTGACTTTATCCATGAGACCCAGATTGAGTGTTGTATTTCAACAGTTAAAGTGGTTTCAGTCTCTGGAGGAAATAATCGTATACTGTAGTTCAAAACATACGTTGGCGTATACTTTCATTTTCTTCTTCAATCAGAGAAAACAACCTTTGAACAGATGACTTCATTTATGAAAGAGTGATAATACAAAATGTCAAGGGCTAGTCAGGAAGCTCACTCTCTGGTATCATACAGAAAGCAATCATTGATCATAACTGGGACATTGTAAATGTGTGAATCTTCCCTTGGCCTGCGGAGGAGGTCCTGGGGATGGATTTGGAAATACTAGACTACCCACATGTGCATCAAATACATAGAGATGTTCCACTGTATCAATATTATGGTTACATTCATTAAAACATTCCTTCAACTTCAAAGCAAAATATGCCTAAACAGTTTTGAAATTGTGAACTGTTAAAACCGCCTCAGATGAATAAATACTCAAAATAGTAACAACGTTATCAAGTTAGAGAAGTGCTTTGACATGTGAGAAATGTAGTTATTTGTTGCTCATCCTCGTTTGTTGTTTTGACACTTTGGTTTAGTACCAATTAAACAAACAAGATATATGGTAATGATTGAGCTCTCAAGGGCGTGGGGGAGATTGTGTTGCCGTTGGACCGACCCAGGCTCGCTCTCTCCCTCCATTTCCAATTTCTTAAGAAGAACTTCTTTCAGGTCTAATTCTGTAGCTGGTTCAGATGAGTTTCATTCATTATATTGAATTGAACTCCAAATTGTCAACATATTCTTTTGACAATATGCTACTCTTCAGATATCTGTATGGAAAAGTAGGCTGCCATGTCAAATAATCACGTCTATATGTTGTCAGCTGTTGCTCTTCAGATTTTATATTCTCCTTTGGGTGGAGAAAGCTAGAGCATAAGGCCCATTAAAACAGAAAAGCTAAACCCCAAACCGCGGCCTCTGTGATGCAGCTCTGTGTGGAGAGCGTCACCCAACACCAACCCCCAAATAAGATTACCGCGCAGAAAATACTGAGCCTCCCAAATGTTCCGCTGCATCTCCCACCGCTCACCGCTCTTCCCTCCACCCGTCTACACACAGAGAGCCAGCAGGCAGCTCACAAAATACCACGGTTAAATATATAATTCACGCCTTGCTTGTTGACATTTCTAATGTTCATTCTGCATTCTGATGAGCAGCTGATCAGGGTAAAACATTTGTACATTTTCCCACAGACGACGAGTCAAAACGCTTTCCAGCAGCCTCCACACCAATCATATCGTTACATGCAGCGCTATTTGGAGGCAAATGTGTCCATGTAAGTGAGGAACCCACATCCTGTTTCCATAAAAGTGGGCGAGTCTTGTGCTTAAGTGCTATTTTTTAGATAATTTAAATTGGCCTATGTGAGCTCAATATAGCTGATGTCAACAATTTATCATTTCTTCTCACGGTTCCACACTGTTACACACACATATCGAAAGGCCTCGCATAATAAGAGGGAATATTTAATGTCTTTTTCCCCAACATGTGATCCTATTTATGTTGCACACCACTAACTGAAAGCATTTTGACAGAAGGATGGACAGTGAGAGGATCACAGCTTGGATATGAAATATTGACGGTTGATATTATAACAGCCGGCGATTACACATTTCTAATTTGTCAACAACGGTGACGATTAGGGAAGCACAATGTGTAATGTAACGTTCTGCATAAACAAGGTTCACACTATATAATTAGATCACAAAGTTAGTTAGTTAGTTAGTTAAAAATAATGGCTTTCAAAAGACAAGTCAGCACTTCCCTTTGAAATCTGCCTCTTGTTCTCGTTCGCCGCTACAGTAGTGAACTAATAATAATTAGATAGGAGTAGGAGAGAGGGATCGGTTGGGCTGTGAATAGATAGATGAGAGAGGCAATGAAAGGAAAGGTGGAAAATTGTGTGGGTTAATGACAAAAATCTAATTCTAATCTATTTAAGGGGCAATCCCAAATCAAAGGACTTGATGTGGCCTCTTGGTGTTAAGGTGTGTGTGGTGTTGGGGACCCAAACTCACACTCACGCAGCAGTTTTAAAAATAAAGCAAGGGGAAAAAAATTAAGAATTAATAAAACAAAATAAAGACTAGATTTATTCCTACGCCAGAGTCGGGAGGGCAACTCGACCAAACTCAAAGTTCCTGGATTCAACCGGAATGGACATGGACTCGATTTCCCATCTCACTGGAACCAGACTGGTGACCGGAACACTCTGACAAAGGGCCAGCTGATGCTTCTCCTTAAATCACCTGGCGGTCCTCATCGGGACGAGCATCAGCTGTGCCTAACGAGAGGGGCGTGGTAGTGGGCGGACACCAGGGGTGGAAGCTGTAGGCGGACTTGAAACTAAACATTAAGCACATGGGCCACAATAACGAAACAGACAGGAGGGGAACAAATAGGGCAGCCCACACGAGGAACCGGACGCGGATCCCAACACTTCCAATTGATTGCTCCAGCGTATCTCTCACGGCTGTTGTCGGCCCACTTTGCTGTGATGCTACTTTGAAAAGGCGCGACCCGACAAGTAAAAGAAAACTGGGTCAGACGTAGACGTTGTGCTCGACGTCTTTGATGTCGGCTCATGATTTTGAAGGCTGTCAGGATCCAGTGTTGTAAAAGAAATAATTCATAAATAAAGCCTGATTCCTCATAGGAGGATAAATTAAGAAGCTCCAGTATTCCGTGTGCGAGCGAAAGACGACCATCACGTATCGCCACGCGACACAATGCAATTGGGCTGGGACTGTGCTGGTGCTGGTCTATCATGCACAGCCGTTTGGATGCCACTAATCAGGCAGACTGGGGAGCGATGCATCATGCATCAACATATTATGTATGCTGCTGATTAGGTAGGTAGGGGGCACTTCATCTTCTAATTTATTCTGATGCCTCACTATTTGTCTAACTGCTTACAGCCTGTGTCATGCACACCATGATGTTCTCTATATTGGGACAAATAGTTGAATTAGGCCAAACTCAGTATTTGAATAACCGTATTTCCTGTTAGCCATCAAGTTACATTACTATGTGTCTACATTAATCCTCCCAGAAAATAAAAACATGTTAAATTATTAATCCTTGGTTTATGAGCATCAACATCTTTGGTGGATTCTCCCATCTTCCTTTCAATACCATAAACAATCCCAGAATGTGTTATACTTATGCCACTTGTTCCACTACTAATCTCCATGTGTGTGTGTGTGTGTGTGTGTTTGTGTGCATTATTGAAATGTTCTTTACTATATGTGTCACATGTGCACCAGGAAGATATGTTGCCCACACTCCATAAACATAAAACAAAGAACACCACCAACTTGTGTGTATGTGTTACTGTACATGGACCAACATCTGCTCTTCCCACAGAATAAGTGAGGCAGAGTCATTGTGCTACATTCACATGCATGCCAGCCCGCATAATTATTCCTTTTCAACACCTCTCGGTTATAAGAATCCCCCGACTAAAACGTGATATAGGGAGTTATGTGGGATCTCTGAAGCTTTTAGAATATCCAACAGTGGAAACACTGTGGGCAAGACAGCATCTTCTCCTTCACCTGTTCTGCCTCTGGCAGTGACACATCTCTATAATAAGACACTGCTTTGTGCAAAAAGCAGTCCAACTGTCTTATTCTCCTGTTCCTGCTATCAGATGAAACTGGGGGGAGTATAAATAGCTGCAGGATTAGATTGAGTACAGAATGTACTCAGCTTGGAAGTCACACTTCAACTTCAACAAACATACTCTCTTTGGCTTCTCTATTAAAATTGAACAACCTTGTTATACAGTATCTGTAATGCTTGTAAAACAAACAATGACTCGAGTCAGAAAGAAGGGAGAAGAGGTTTGTCTGCATTGCTTCACCCACAGACACAGTCCTTGTCAATTGTTTGGAGCGGGTTCACCCTGGCTGCACTCCCCAGAGGAGCAACTGAATGCTGAAGGGTCCCCTGCCTCTTCCTTTCAAACCATCTATGGCTGAGAGGGGGGATTATGACTTATTAATAAGATCAATCCCTGCCCTTTGTGGCCGCTTGCCATTTCAATTCAGGAGCAATATTTAAATTAAGGAAATTGTTTGCAGATCTAGAACTATTAAGCATCATTTGGAGAGCGGTGTGTGGGTTTGCACAAAGGGGACATCTACATATTGGTGCCATAGGCAGGAAATAATTACACAAATGTGAAATGCATTATGCTTGCTTCTGTGTGGATGCTAGAAAGCGCTTCGGTCACAGTGGGAGGGAATAACATCCATGTTAAAATATGTGGTTGCATTATTCACATTCAGAAGATAATGAGTGGCACCATTTTAGTCATTTGCATCGTCATGACTTAATTATAAAGGCAATTTGTGTAATGTGTTGTTTACTGGGCCCAACATCTTGAAAAAGAAATAGACTTCACTGGGTTTAGCTTTGATTGATTTAATGTAATCAGTTTTTCATGGGCTTTTAAATTACAGAACAGTTTAATTCAACAGACTGGAAGTTAATACGTTTTAATGTAAAACACAAGAACGCAGTTTGGGAGATGAGAATGTAAACAATCGTGTTGTCTATCAACTTGTCCTGAATCTAATTTCCATAATTATGTACTTCAGTTTTGACTTACTTGGCATCCATTCATCCATCCATCAATTCCCCCATCCTTTGAAAAATAATACACTCATCCATTTATACACCCATTCATCCTGTCAAAAAATCATCCATCCATCCTTTCAAATAATACATCTCTCCATCAATCAAATGTTTGTAATTGATTATTGATGACATTTTGATCGTGAAATTGAAATGTTCTTATTGTCAGGTCAGTTCGATATGAAGTCCCTCTTAAATCTTTCACCAGCTATAAATATTTAGGAACACATTTCCCCCCATGATGGATTGATGCGACTGTGTTAAGAGGTTTTAGTTTACATACAGTCTGTGGTTCCATATGCAGATTGGTTGATGGCTTTGCATCATAATAAATGTCTTCTTGACCCAGTGACCCTAACGTGCATGTGACAGCCACGCGGCTCTTGATTAAATGCCTTCTTCAGAGCTAAATCCATTCCTTCTGCACTGATGTATCCTCCATCAACCACCAGCCTCCACATGGGAATTAATTTGTTGTTATGGCAACAGATAGCAATATTGGAAATATTGCATTCTACAATTTCCAGTGGATTGAACATATTCAGTGTTTAGTGACATAATATATGACCAACACAGATACACACACACACACAGCTCTTTTGGTGAAGTCAAGCAGAATGTTTTAGTTTTTGGTGGAACAGGGTAAGCGAGGTAAACACCGCCACAAACAGATGAGACTTCAGCTTTTGCAAAAGCTTGCGGTGAGCACTTTCCTCCCCATTGGCCTTCCTTTTGCTTTTAACCCAGACAGCTGGGCCATGGCAAACTACTTAAATGTTTAACGCATGGGCAATTCAACACACGCGCACGCGCGCGCAAACACGCGCACACACACACACACACACACACACGCACACAAAAGACTGAATAAAACGTAATAGTTTAAGTGAAAGAGAGAGGGATTAAGTCATCAAGACCTCCTATTTAAAGGTGTATATGGAATTATTATGGACCAGATGGTCACTGTGTTTAGGCACAACACGACCAGGCCAATGGGGTCATGTGAGGACTGATTTCTGTTGTTAAATAGTGCAAGAAAAGTGATTAACAACTACACACATGAGTAGGTGTGTGTGTGGGAGCTGTGCGAGTATGGATAAAGAGGGAAAAAGAGTAGAGCGTAGGAGATACAAAGCTTTGTGAAAAATGGGCTGGTTGATGGGGTGGGAGTTTTACTCATTACCCATTTATAACATATTCTCCTTTCTTTACACACACTTTTTTATTAGCTTGTTTTCCCCTTGTTTCTTCCTCCTGCGTCCTTGTTTTCTTTTGCGTTAGTCGTAGGAAGTTGCTGGCCCGCTGGAGATGTGTGGTACATGGTGATGTCTGTGTATTACTGAGCAATGCAGTGGAAGGACTGTTTGCTGCTGCAATACAAAAAAATGCAGATCTTCTTAGTAAATAACAGTAAATTGATGTGGAAAGACGAGTAAGCGCTTAACATCTCAGTATTTAGAATACTGTCTCTGCAGAATACCTTCAGGATTTCGTTCCACAGTTTCTTTTCCAGGGACTGACTGGAAAATTTATGTCAAAACTGGCAGCGTACCGATTGCTGACTGACTGCTGACTGACTGATGACTGACTGCTGACTGTGTTTTCTAAAGCTGAGGTGTTACAAGACTGTGAAACAGCCAGTGGCATCGTCCTCCTCTATTAGCATATTCATGTGTGAGAGTTGATTCTGCCCGACACAACTGAACACACACAAGCTGCAGCTGCAATCTGACGCTTAATGCTGACTTCAATTATGTTTTAAATTATTAAAAACACAAAGAAATTCGGAACCTCAGCAGAAATGTTGAAAAACATTTTCTGTGACAATCGCTTGTCTCCCTTTACATGTTAAACCAGTGCATTAAACACCATTAGCCTGGCGAGCTGATTCCCTCGGTGCCAATCTGAAATGCTTGCTTGCCATGAGCTCACCCACGAAGTCAGACTTAATATTCTTATCAAGACTTGGCTGGCTCAATATCACCACTGTGATAGACTGCTGTGGGAGAAGTATGTTTTAAAATCCATCCACCCTTTGTTCTAATAGCCAAGAAGCTTGTAATAATAAGCTATATTTCAAGCATCTTACCAAACAAGATTACACAATACTGTTACACAATACAACAAGCAAAGCCTCATTAAAGGAAAACACTTTTTTTTCCTTTTTTTTTTATTCTTTATTTCAGACGCCAAGTTCCACATTGTTATCCTCAAAATATCCTAAACTCTAAATCCTTTAGTACATGTTTATTACAGAGTTTGGTCAGTGGAGCGGAGATATTTGTTTGTGCATGCAATTTAAGTATTCTCTGAGAATACAGATAACATTTAACATGAGATAAAACAAAAGTATGAATATTGTGTTATGGTTATGGTGATATGGTTACTTCCAGATATATAGCTGCAGTTTACAGATGTTGTATCACAACAGCTCAAAGGTCACCAACCCCAAGTCCTGATAACTAACTTTCTTTTGCATTGCAAATGGGCTTTAACTACACTTTGTTGTGCAGCTATGTTGCATACACGACAATAAATGATCCCTGCACAACACAGAGAGATTAATATTGTATGGAGATGTTTTTAGTAACATACACTGTGGTAGTTTACAGTCAGGAAGGAACATTCCTACAATGTGCTCTGCAGGTGCAGTGCAGTAACTATTTATGACCGAAGCTGTTGTTCAGTTATCTCCTTTCTCAGTCCCTCCAGGTTACACAATGCAAGTCATTCCTACTGGCACTATGGCTATTATGTGAACATCGACGCATAATATCCATAAACATTTTTTTCAACTTAGTTTTCTCAAGAGGGTTGGGGCTCAAACATGTCTGAGACAGCTGAAAATAAAACTTCATGCTGTAGGGAACATGGCTGACTGAAGGGATGAGTGTAATAGTTTCATCAAGTCCAATTATCTGTGGTCATTCATCCACTCTATTCCAGTAAAAAGCTTTATTGAAAATGTTAATGTTCATTTTGTGTTGTGCAAGAGGTGTGTACTGGCTGTTTGGATACATTGCAAACCAGTGAACCGGTGTTGATGTTTTGTTCTGTTTAGTCTGTAGCTCCACACCCACAGGGCAGGTAGGGACTGAAGTGCATACTTAGTGTCTCCTGAGGATACATCCTAATGGTTTTCCTGATCTGCTACTGGTGAAGGCAAAATACACAAAAAAGTGTGAAAGTAATCAGATTGACATTAAAGGAACACATTCATCCTCCACAGAGGACAACCCACTGCACATCAAGGGTAATGGATCCATGAACTTCTTTATGCCCCACCCGGTTTGTATTGTGGTAAACACAACTCCCCAGTGAGGATTTCAATTTTAGTGTGACATTGATTTTTGTCTGGCAGCTGTTAACTTTACAATGAAAGGGGACTAAGTCAGTGCCCCTGAGGAGGAGGGGATGAGTTTAGGCTACAGAGTCATATACTTTACTTCTTAAAACCTACAAAGCCTTTTATTACACTCGCACAATATGTTAGTTTAGTTCCACTTGTCATTTTACAGGGTTTTTTCAATCTTATTTTATTGCATTTAGTTTATTGTATTTGATTATCTGGTGATTTTTTTTTAAACATTATTTAAAAGTTGGTCATTATATTTACATTTCACGTTCTACGAAGCATTAGATGTATGAACTTGTTCACTTTAAATAGTTGGAAAACTAATTTAGCTGATATTTGTTTCTATTTAGTTTGTTTTTGGAACCATACTGTATTTCTGCCAAACAGAGATAATTCAAAATGATATTGGCTTTATAGATGCATATTGTTCTCATGGGAAGCATATGAACCAGCACGTACTGGGTTATATATTGTCTTCATATGTTTGGTGATCATCAATCATAAATGTGATGCAACATTGCACAGTGCCCTGTAAGGAGGAAGGAGATTGCCTCGGCTGAACTCATGTTGTATAGTTACTGCCAAATGAGGCCACAGATTAAAACACACAGATGTCATGATGCCGAGATCCAGATAATCCCCCCGCTGATAAGGAATCTGCTGAGATCCTTTGACGTGGTCTTCACAAACTGTCTTTGCCTTAAGATCCTCAGCCAAGTTTCTAAACAAAACGGTAATAACAAGATTATTTATTTTTTATCAGAATTGAAGTTGGAAGCTGTATACGTGCCCAAATATTTAAATTAATATTTCTCTCAAGCAACAATAATGTGTATTTTCCTACCATTTATCATTTCTACATGCAATATTCAAAATAATCCGTCCATCAACAAGTTGTGTATTTATTTTTTGAAGTGTTCTTCATTACCATGTTGTAAATGCACATGAATAATACATACCAAGGCCAAGGTCATCTATCAATTTTCCTTCAAGATCTACTGAAGTGTCCCAGTCCTATACCAAGGGCAGGACATCAGGATCATGCTTCTGTGCATACCAATTGCTTACAGTAAATTATCTTTCACAAACAAACCCAGTGACATGAAATAGTAATTCAAACCAGGTGATGGGTAGATACTGGGTTGGTGCCGACACGTGACTGCAAAACAATGTTGCATATTTCAGCAGCATTGGCATGATTGTAAAGTATGAGGACGAACGCGCTGCTGGCCTGTCTCTGTTTTACTGCTCCTGCAGAATACTGGAAGGGTCGGTTCATCAAATTGTTGCGTCACAATTTCAAGTTAGATTGCGTCATCGAGTCTGCACAACCATAACAAATTTAGCAGGATAATGAGCTAAATACAATTATAAACATTATTTGCTAAATATCAGCATGTTAGCATTGCCAATTGTGTTTCCATTCAAATGTTGTGCAACTTTTGAAATGTCTTGAAAACAGAAATGTGAATCAGGCACATTTCCATTAACTGGTTAAACGTGTAAAAACAATGCTCCAGCATGCTAAATGACATGTAATGTAATGTAATGTACTAGTTTGGTCAGTTGTGCTCCAGGTTTAATTGTTGTTTTCCGTTTCAGCTATCATTGGCCATGTTTCATGTTGCCATGTGATGAAGACGAGCATTCGAGCGTTATGGCAGTTTCCAAGAAGACGGCAACAGTGGATTGATTGAGTTAAATATTCTCTATATCAGAATTATTAGGCAAAGGCGTTTACCATAATCTATTTGAACTCTGTTTCATATCAGTGTCAGAAAACTATTGTGGGAAGCAATAACAAATGGTTTCGTCCTGCCAATAAAGATGTCACATGAGAAACACTGTTGTGTGTCACCCTGGAGGGAACAATGTGTTTTGTCATGTAATTTGGAGAACCTGTTGTACACATGTCGCAGCCAGAGCAGAATGACATGCCTGTGGGCCGGATGTCAAGTCAATCTGCATAAGATAAGTTGTGTGTAACCGTCCACAGAAAAGCCACACAGTATTTAACATGTAAGCCCTTTCAACCCGTGGTAGTGAGCACAGCTGAATCCGGTCTGTTTATCTGCATCAATGCTATTTTTCGAACGCTATTTTTTATAGTTTGTAGCAGGGCCCTTTAGAGGGACTCCACAAAACCTGTTTGTCATTAAATGAAACTAATGTTTCTGACATGGACAAATTGTTTATAACTCTATGCTACATATGTACGTGCATTCTGGTTTGTATGTTTTATTCCCCTTCAAATTACAATCCCATAGCTTTCTTTGAATCCTACAAACGCCTCTGGGTTGTTGCATCAGTGTGAAATATTCACCCGTCACTAATTATTTTACAGATGCATTCCTAATTCATTGGGACAGCAGTGCAGAGTTTGATCAGCATTTACTTTTCAATATTCACTTCATAGCTTTTCTAGAAAACAGTTCAACCGAAAGTCAAACTGAGTTAATTAGACATCGCACCACAGAGCACTTGAGGGAACAACTGATCTCAAATCAAATCAACAGCACTTGACAGGACCACTGCTGGTTGAACCACAGGCAAAGAGACCAGAGAGAGGACTCATAAACACTCTGGAGTAAGCAACAGGACCAACCTGCTCCATTATAGATGACCGGCACGACAACTGGAAGTGCAAGTTCTCTTAATGGAAAACTTTTTAAGCAACACAGAGATACGAAGAGAGAGAGAGAGAGAGAGAGAGAGAGAGAGAGAACACAAAGCTCTGTATCTCAGAGAGCAGTGGATTTGGAATTAATATTTCATCCCTCACTCCATTGGTCGCCACTCTCTCTCTTTCTTTATCACTTTCTGTTTCTGAGACAAGTTCTGCTCCAACAGAGTGTCGGCCTTTCGCCGAGGCATTTCACGGCCTTGGCCAAAGCCTCAATCGCAGCAATCCACTCACAGGTCACGCCTGCCTTCAAGTCATGGCAGCCCTGTTGGATTTGAGATGCAGCACGGTATCTCATGCCATCCAGTCGTACTGTCTCTTTTAATTACGCTATTCTTTTTTGTTGTTGCAGTGTGATGTTTCTGCTCCGGATTCTCCACTCCAGTGAGCCTTATTTTGTTTTCTCTTATCTTTTTATTTCTCCATTCGTACCACATAGTAGGCCTAATGCTAGTGCTAGTTCTCCACCCCCCACACCAGCCACCTACGGGCACACATTTTTATACTCTTGTAATCCTCTTTTTCATATTTTACCAGCTGCCACCACGCAGTGTAGACATTACGCTCACGCTGACATTAGGGCGTTGTCAATTAGGAGAGGGCTGCACTATAAAACTCTGGGCTGCTCACAACAGGAGACTACGCGCCATCTCAATCAGAAAATAATCAGGGATGACACTTAGCTGCACCGCACCTCTGACAGCTAAGCCCGACATGCTCTCAGAGAAATGCCAATTTAATGGCGACTTTAGAGACCCCTCATTTCCATTTTCCATATTATTATGTGTGTTATTAGGTTGTGTGCGTCTGTATGATCATGGGTGTTTTATTCATTTCCTCCGTGCCAATATTTCCCATCATCATCACCTGCTGCCTGCTGACAGCCGTTAGCGAGTTAGCATTTTCAACCCTGCCATGCTGGCAGGCTGTAACGAGCAGCCGTCTTCCCCAGGGAGCTTTTCACCCGGCCTGTCTCACTAACCTGGAGGAACCTTGTGTTACAAAACCATCTCTCTCTCTAGGGAGGGAGGGAGACATTTCAGGGCTGACTGACAGCGTGTCATCACTTCTTTCAGCAACACTTTTCACCTAATCCGCTGGTGGAGGAGCTGACCAGCGGTTGCAAAGAAGATTTGAAAGGTTTCTATATTTAAAAAGTAAGTGAACTGAATAAGAAATGTGCTGCAAGAGGTGCAAAGTTAGCAGAGTAAGAAGTTGTGAAAGTGTGTCAAATACTTTTCGTTTCTTTTACAATAGTAATTGCGTTTACAAAATCCAAAACATGCTGCACAGCTACTGACATGAAATGTACATACAATGCATACATACAGTGAGTGCTTTTGATCTCATGAATTATGAATGGACACTCATGCTGCTCTCAAAATAGTCAACATGGCAGCCTGGCATGACAGTAAGAGTATACGGAATATTGGATTGCGTCTCTCATTGATGCAATCGATAGCAGCCGTTTCAGTGTAAAGATCTGACGCACTAAAGTAATGACACACACCTTCAGACTCAGTGACAAAAATGAAAGCATCTTAACGTTAGTGAGAGAAAACAAAGTAATATTGATGAAAGGAAAACAAAAGGGAATAGGTTTTTGCAGACCTAAGTGTTTCTGCTATCTCACTGCGCCCATCTAGCTTTTATTCAAGGAGAACATTTGGCCTTAGAGAAACTATTAAAGCAAAGGCAGATTTCTGATTAAATATGATTGCGGTCTTCCCTTGTGGGCTCGCCTTTCTGTGACATTAATTGCAAAAGGGCTTCGCATTAAGTCAAATGGTGTGAGGTTAGATATGAGAATGGGGGGAGTTTTTTTTAGTAAGAGATTACAATTTTGTTGAAGCTCTGCTCCACACTTATTAATATTAGGTCATATTTACATATTTTCATATTTACATATACTGCCTCTGCAGTACTTTTCACGTCAGCCTTCCTAAAACGCTTATCGTGCATTACTGGTTTTTGCATACAACTCTCGACCTCTGTCTGTCTGCATGAAAAGAGCTCAGCGAATGTCAAACACTCCACCGACGGTCTTGAACACCGAGATACGGTGAACAGCCTTTCAAAGGGCCGAGCTGATGACCTTTCCAGCAATCATTTCCCCTCAAATCTTTCCCTCTAATTCTTTCTGTTCAATTGTCTTATTTTTTCTTGCAAGCTGAACTAGCATTCCTCCCAGTTTTCTATATAGACTGATCGTTCAGATATCACCGGCATGAGTTGTCTCATTGATGTCAGTAATTGATCCGAGTAGACAATATTATGGTAAAGACTAATACCTATATTAGTGTGGAGCAGTACAACAATACTTGTTGGTTGCCTGATTAAATTACATTGTTCCTTCTAGTAATTTAGTTTTAACAATGAACAAACACTGAGCTGTTGCATTTAAAATGGGCTTCAGTTTCCCACTTGCATTGATTTTCCTGGCTGCAATCGATACACACGTTTGAGGTCTCTTTTGCATGGATGATACCCGAGAGAGAAACAGATGTTGTGAATACAGAGTTTGGCTTGCCTAAAATGTATGCACCTGAGGTTAGAATTGCAATAAAGTAAAAGTCTAATTATCTCCACTCTCCCAAGGTGTTGATCCTGAGCTGTTATCAGCTCAGCAGGAAAGGTCGCATCACAGATTTGGCCTTTTACTGACTGATCTCTGGACATTTAGTCCCTGCATTCGTAGCCTGAGAAGACAGACGCATTGGCAGCAGTTCCAGATTGGTTGCTTATTTCACAGTTTGAAAGATTCCCCATACTAGACAATATGATAGTTTATCTCTTTGGATCAAAAGAAAAAAACATTTCTTCTGCTGACACCGAGCGCCACAGCATAGTGGTGACAGCAGAAGTTGTCTGTACAGGTCTG
This sequence comes from Liparis tanakae, assembly GCA_036178185.1. Classification (NCBI taxonomy): domain Eukaryota; kingdom Metazoa; phylum Chordata; class Actinopteri; order Perciformes; family Liparidae; genus Liparis; species Liparis tanakae. The sequence goes on along the minus strand of CM070097.1, from coordinate 13,898,064 downwards.
TCATACTTGACAAGAGAAAAACTCAAAGCAACATATTAAATGATCATAAACTGAGTATAGGGATAGTTTTGTAAAAACCTGTTGAAGGGAGCTCCAGAGCTCTACTTCCATAATCTAGCTACCTGGCTGCAGTGCCCAGTGAATAACAAACAGCTTTTGTTAACACTTTTGAGACCATAACTCTCCGGGGTCTTCTGAAAGTATTAATATTTCACTCACTGTACATAAGCAGAATCTTAAAAGAACTTCAAACTGACACATAGTGTGTATCTGAAATGTCAGCTTACACAGCATATGATGTGAATACATGGGGATCCAACTCTTTTAAATCTCAGTGGAGGAGAATGTGACAATATGCTTCCTTCTGAAGCAAGATGCAAATAATGAAATGCCTCCTACTCTGTAACCTAGAAACAGGATGCTACTGTGTCTGAGCAGATCAAGAGCGGTATTTCACAACAATGATTTCTACTCAGTGGAATTCAATAATTATGGCTCTATAATCAATACATAGTGCCCTTCCCCCAGCCCCAGAGAGTCACCTGATCTCTGCAGGTCCCCTCAGCAGCTAGAGAGCCAGATATCCTCTGTAGGAGTCGGTGTCGACAACAACACATCTCAAAGGAACGTCAATGTTGGCCATACATTCATCAGGTGTAAACAACATGACTCCAATTGAATGGCGGTGTTTGTGTTGGTGTGCATGTGCTAACATTTGCCATATCAACATAAAAGGTGTCACCGATATCTTTCCAGCTCCCTAAAAAAGAAAATCAGACACTCAGTGTGTGTTTTGCTTTCAGTGCATGTTCATGCATGTGAGTGTGATCCACTGGCTACCACACAGAAGCTGCTCTGAGATATATATATATATATATATATATATATATATATATATATATATATATATATATAGTAATTCATTGAAACCCCTACATACTTTGACATTTGATCTGACATGTTTAAACCCTGTGTTTGAGGCCTCTTTTACTCAACCTGCGGTCCTGCTATCACATCGCTGCACTAAGTGGATTGCTAACTTCGGTTCAGTCTCTGAAGTCTGTTAGCCAGACAGGAGGTAATGAAGAGGTAATGAAGACAAATAAAGGCGTGTTTTTCGCCTCATTATCGGAAATCTCTCGCCTAAATAAATGTGCAGCTTTGTACATTTAGACTCCAGAGGGAACATCTGGCGGGTTGTTGTTAACCCAAGCTACATCAGTTCGTTTCATGGTTGAGTCATAAAGGTAATTTCAGTTCATCTGAATGACAGACAACCTACAGGTGTATTAGCTATATACAGTCGAATGCAATAAAAAACAATGAAACACGGTAAATAAAACTTATATTTGTAGTATTCTTTTTTTCATGTCAAATAGGAGGTGATTCTCCATGGTGGTGCATTGAACTGCCTCATATTTAAAGATATTCTCTGTGTTGTCCACTCCTGTTTATATAAGGTGGGCGAGGGTCACAGAGCAGTATAGACAGGCGTTACTAGCTTAGCCTATAAATGCTGTGGTATGTGGTATTGGTCAATGTCAATAAACATTAAATAAATTGGAAACACTATTTAATACAGGGCAGTCCAGAACAACACCAATAAGCTTTTAAAATGACCATAGAGCCTCTGCACACTGCCAACAAAGACTAAACGTTATAATCTCCACAAAGCTAGATGGATATTGCAGTGCTACAGTATTGTATTTATAATACACATTTACCCAATATACTGGTCACTTGGCATCTGATAGAGTAGGTCTAAGGACAACTGCAATAACTGTACAGCACTGCTACACCGTGTCAGATGAATACCTCACTGCATGACCTTTAAAACTGCTGTCTCAGCACTCTCAGTCCGTCATGGAGCCCTAACATGTGCAATGATTCACCTCAGTTTACAGTGGCTGTAATTGATGCTGAGCAGGCCATACAGAAGCTTTACGTATTGACATCTGGCGGGTGCCCCGGAAGAGGGACAGACATGAAATAAGAACATTTGTAATTCACTGAAAAGCGCTCTCAAGATGTTTACCTGAGCATTATCTTTTCTTCTTTTCCCCTTGTGCACATTTGTCTCTTTAAAAATCCATGCAAATTGTGTCAATTGTGAGGATATGTACAGAAAATAACTTTTCTCTTTCATATAATCTACCATGTCAATATCTGTTTGTGCATATTTGAAGGCGATATGAGATTTAAGCCAGTTGGATATGTAGTATAAGGCTTTGTATGCGTTCTTGTCGAATCAATCAGTGCTACCGCTATCATGATGACATTGTAATGTATTGTGTTTGTAAGGATGCTGGATTATCAAAATTAAAATTCTGATCCTAGAACTAGAAACTCTGTGAAGCTCGATGGAAAACACAACACAGGCATCAGGAAAAGAAGAGAGCATGAAAAGAGGCAAGGCCTCTTGGGGGGGAAAGACAGGGAGAGATGCCATAAAAGTGTGTTTTATGTAAGCCCAACTGGAGCCGCATGAATAATTTGAACGATTTTCCATTGCACTGTGTGCACCGTTTTGTAAATTAGAACTACAGCATATCAAAAAGTGGGTTAGCCAGAAAGCCAGAGGTGTCATCTTGTTATGTTTACTATTTGTGCAGTGAAACTATGCCATCTCTTACTTTAGCTAGCCCTGCCACTTATCCACTAAGAAGCTGCAGCACGATGGTGACCACTGCCAACATTTACACTTTGGCTGTGGACTCTATTCTTCTATTTTCAAATCTATTGTAAACAGAGATGGAGTACATGAAACCTGCACCCACTGAAACCATAGAGGACTTGTTCTCTTTCTCTCCCTTTCTGTGCAAGTATACTCAGCGACCTAATCCTGCTGGGGTGAGAGAAGTTAAACTGCTATCAAAGTGAGTGGTGCTGAGCTCATATTTAATATTTACAGACATAAAGTGATTTAAAACCCTGCAGGCACAAGGTCACGCTGAATACATGTCAGGACATTTGGAATAAAGGCTGTGAATCTCCAGAGCCTCAAGGGCCTGCTGAGTAGTCAGACATCCTGCGTCTTTGCTACTCATTGTTGCTGTAAAATGTTCTGTCATTGATGACATATTGTTTGTATACAGTAACTTATTAAATTCAGAGACGTTGCCTTGATTGTCTCGCAACCCCACGTGAATACAGCTACCGTTAAATTTACTGCAAATCTATTTGTAGGAGCAGGTTATTGGGAGCATCAGCTAGATTAGTGGTACGTGTACACAGTTGTACAGACTGACACGTTGAGTCCTGGGTTCTCACCAAAACACTTGTTCTGCAGGATGCTCGCATCAACTTAGGCCACTCAGAGTGGGCTTCAGCTTTGTGTTTCTGTGTGTGCGTTTGTATATGTGTGTGTGTGTGTGTGTGCGCGCGCGTGCGTGTGTGTGTGTGCGTGTGTGTGTGTGTGTGTGTGTGTGTGAAGTGGTAGTAAGTGTAAGTATTATTCTGACGGCCTGTCCAGTAAGACTGTAATAGGCCGAAACAAGGTTACCCCTATTACCGCCAGCTACTCTGTGCCAGCACCATTAATGTTGCCGTTAGCAACTAACCAACAAAACACACCACACCTCCACATGCAGCCACAACAGTAAAACATCTCTCATAACGACCCCCACCGGCCGATAGTTCAGGGAACGTGTGAATGGAGAAAGGAAGCAGCCAGTCAGGTTTTCTTCCCGCCTCATGAGTGCTGCAGCGTTGGGAAACAATCGAACAGTTGTGAATGCAGACGCTGCTCCATGAGGGTTTTGTGCTCACGGGGAGCACTTTGCACAATCATAAGCAAACGTATGATTCGTCATGCACATTGACACACCAAAGTATTTTGCCGCCCTGCGAGTGCAGTTTCTCTGGGGCCTCAACGATCAATTATTCATCATGTATTTTATTACAGTTTAATGTACACAGCACCATTGGCACGAGGAAGCACTTCTTTCGATCTATTCAGAGTGCAAGTACAATTACACAATAAATTAAAATTACAACTCTGAACTTTGGTCTTTCAAATTCACTTTGACACTAATGTTCTTCGACATGATGACCTCGCGTGATGATTTGCCATGCGCACTGCAATAGAGCCTGTGTAGAAACACAAATGGTACACAGCTGGCATTAAGGCTTTTACCTATTGCTCAGAGCAGGAATATTAGTTATGTCTGTGCCAGAGATAAATGGAGTATTACACACACCATTGCACACATGCATTAAAGCAGAATAACCTGTTTCAGTGTAGTAAACATTGCTTGAATAACCTTTACACATTACCACGCTTCATCACTCTGAGAAGTTAGGCCAGAGCACATCAAAATGATTTGTGTATTGCTTTACATATTAATAGCACCAATATATAAAAATATTACATATTTCTTGTGCAATTATCATACAGTTCATACAGTTTTTCTCTAACGTACGGCTGAGAATCACAACCTATATGTACTTGTGTCTCTTCAGGAGCACAGGTTACGTGTGTTTTGATTAAAGGCTGATATGATCGGGGATACGCTTCCACTCGAGGGAGAGAGAATAAATGACCCTATTTAGCCCCCCCCCCTCCCCCCCCCCCCTCAGCTCATATTAGGATGGCACAATCTAAGAGAGCTTTCATCCTCCTCGGCTAGGATTTCCCCCATGTCTGCTTCCTACCAAGAGAAATTTAAAATTACTTGGAGCCCTCCAGGAAGACAATTAAAGAGTCATCTTCCTCTCTGTATGTAGCTGTGGCCTGCCTGACATCAAGCTATGTGCACATTATGCATAATGCAGCCCTTAACACTGCACCCTTCGCTGGTCGTGGGGGATCCTCAGCAGGCTCACAGTGTGCCGCACCAACCAGCCCACTGCAGGAAGTCTAATCAACTGAGCTAATCAAATCCGGTGAGTGGGGGAATCAACTGGCTCTCATACCCCACCGCATAATGTGGCACGTTACTGCTTCAAGAATGGCCACAAATAGAAGCTCCTCCACCTCTGAAAACAAAGTGTTAAAGCGGTGAGGAAAAGAAGACAATCACAAACACCGGCTGTCAAGCGGTTTAGACAGCAGCTGTGCGGCTGTATGTCAAATCACAAACCACAAGACCTCGTGAAAACCTTATGGTGGATGACAGAGTGCATGGGGATGAATTCAAGAACATGTAACAAAGACATATCCATATACACAGACAGACAGACAGAGAGAGAGAGAGAGAGAGAAAGACTGGGGGAATGAGGGAGTGTCAGAGTGATAAACAGAGAAGTGCATGAAGTGTATGCCAAAATGAGAATGTGTGTACTCACTCCTTCAGTCCAGCAACTTGCTCTTCGCACCCAAGAGACATCTTCTTACACGTGAACATAAATTGCGCTGCAGGAGTGTGTGTGTGTGTGTGTGTTTGTGTGTTGGTGTGTGTGTGTGTGTTTGTGTGTTGGTGTGTGTGTGTGTGTGTGTGTGTGTGTGTGAGAGTGTGTGTGTGTGTGTAGCACCCCTGCATCCTCCCTGGAGAGTTGTAAGGAGTAAAGCTGCTACTGCGTGACTGTACACATTTGTTGACTCAGATAAATGGGCGAAGTGTCGACAGCTCTCATTGCTCATTATTCATGTGGGATCAATACGTAGTGCTGCGAGAGATAAATGGATCCACAGTCTCACATGGGACACTTTTTGGATTTAAGGGACAATTTGGTAGTCACCGAAATTAATTTAGTCTTCAACATAAATAAAGAAAATATCACACAAGTGTATACCCAAAATACTTAGAATTTGTTTTAGTAACATAGAAAAAAGTAATGAGCGAGATCACAGTGACTCACCGTTATAATAATACAAGTGTTGATGGAGGATTCAAAGGATTCAGTGGCAGATCACAGACTGTGCAGCCATCTGCCTGCGCAGTACCACTGCTGTCCGACAACACTTTTGTTTTTCTCTGCACAGCAACATGACAGAGAAGAGAAGTCAGCCTCCTGACCTCAACAACCTTTGCCTGGACTAATGTAAACAATGATACTATTTTTATTCTTACCACTGTACATTATTAATATCATCCTAAAACACTGCACCTTGTGTATATTTCTATAATGTGCAGGTAAAGAGAATAACATTAGCTGGGACTGATCACTTAAGTCTTAATGAAGATACTCAATGATTTGCAGAAGTGTTTAAATGTTTCTGACTAGAATACTGTTTACATGGTCACATATTGTTTTCCTGGGTGCAGTACTATTTAAAACTATACTCACTGTTCATATGCCAAAGACAAACTATGTGTATGAGGATAAAAGTAGGGTTTAAATGACAAAAATCATCCTAAGTATCATACAATTAGGATAACATTGTAATCAATCTCCTCTTGCCAACTTGTCTCTTGACTGTAGTGTTCTCACACAGTGTGCAATAATCTAAAGGGCATCCAGCTGTGTAACGTATCACAAAGCATGTGAAGGGACACTCTGAATGTGCTCGACACGCTTGTGCAGTTAATCACCCTTTCATCTCTAGCATAAGGTTTCCACAGTGTGTGTGTTTGTGTGTGTGTGTGTGTGTGTGTGTGTGTGTGTGTGTGTGTGTGTGTGTGTGCGTGTGTGTGTGTTGGGAAGATAGATAATTAACTGTATAGCAGAGCACAATTAATGTGCCTCTGGATACGAGGAGAAGTTGCACGCTGATAAGAGGGGAACGTGAATAAGCAATCCCAGGTATAATCCTGAAAAGGGGGTGGTGTGCAAACGTCGGGGTAGGATGGGCTACAATGGATTGCTGTCACTATAGCAACGCCCACATTTAGCAGTAACATCCCCTGAGTATATTGAAAATGTGCAAACATACACATGTTGCAAATAGCTGGATATGATTATGTTCAGGAACATTACATAGAGGATTATAGTAGTTTATAAAAAAGCATTAAGCCAGATGAGTTAGCCAACGTTTGAGAGAGGAAGCGATCCATCGTATTACAATCAGATACGATTTTTTTTATTGTTCTCTTTATTGTTTTCTCTAATAGAAGACAATAAGCTTGCATATGCAGTGAGAAATATTCCATCAGCCATGAATTAAAAGCATACATGGCCTGTTGTTTTCTGAAATGTGGTTAGTTAATTAGTCAATTAATCAAAGAATAAATCAAGAGGAACACATATAACAAATAATATGTATATGCTATCTGAATCTCTCATAATGTCGGCAGCTTTCAAATAAATTAAGTGTCGAGTAATTTTCTTACAAAAGGACATTTGGATCCAAACCGTTTCCTCTCTCTTGGCGCCATCTTCTGGAGAATCAACCACAATTCAACCAATTTGAGGGAGATGCGCCTTATTTTACCTTTATTAATTTTTAACCACCTCGTTGAAGATCAATAAAGTACCTTAAGCGTGTTTGTATTGGTGGTATTGTGGATTATTAGGTATGACAATTAGCTATTACTAGTTTAATAAAACTGACAATAGTTTTATCTAAAAAAAAAAGCTTTAAAAACAATAGATCCGTAAACATTAGGAGCCAGATTAATCAATCTGGGATTTTCCATCTCTTGTGTGTTCAACTTTGTTTACATTAATGCAGAATTATTTTAGGCTTATATATTTCTCATATCCTGCAAAGATATGTGTGAGTTTATTCTCGTTAACGGTCTAGGCCTAGGGAATAAAAAATTAACTAAAGGTAATAAACATATGAAAATGGAAGACTATTTACAGGAAAAAAACTCTGAAAAATTCAGATGAATTTTCGTTGAATATATATATATATATATATATATATATATATATATATATATATATATATATATATATATATACATTTGTATTTGTGTGTATACTATATATAAACATATAAATATAATGAAATATGAAGAAATATATGGGAGCCACCATGGTACCACCTGTAGGTGGCAGTATGACACAATAGCTACAGTTATTAACTCGTAGAAGAAGAAGTGGAAGGAAATAGTAACGGAAGCGTGGTCTACGTCACAACTAAAGAGGGTTTACTTGTTAACTTGAAAACAGGATGGCGGGTCCGTAACCTGCTGATAGCACCGTGACGGTGGCCCGTTGCTCGTGATGTCGGAGGTAGGACAGGAGGTTTTCTCATGGTACAATTCACTCAGTTGTGTCTTTTATGTGCACGATCAACGCTGATCAACTGTCTCCGTTGTTAACTGTGCTGTGCAGCCGTCAGCCATTAAGAAGACAAGTGATCAGCTCACCTGTGTCTGGTTGCAGGACGTCCAGGGGAACCTCAGACAATGCCAGTCAACGGGAAAGTCATCCCCAACACCCCGCTGGCCGTGGACTTCTGGCACGTGCGGAAGTGTCCAGACACTCGGATGTTTTTCCTGTCGCACATGCACAGCGACCACACGGTGGGCTTGACCTCCACCTGGAGCAACCGGCCCATCTACTGCTCCCCAACCACCGCCGCTCTGCTCCAACTCAAGCTTCGGGTGAGGAGGACACGCACACGCGTGTGATCCTTGACTCAAATTAACATACCACCCAGTTAACATGTCACGTTACGTCCTATCTGCCTCATCCAAAACGGGTCGGTGTGTTTATTTAGCTAAATGGAGGGGCTGCTTCATGCCGAGGGGACCGGTGCAGGCCCATTGGAGCAACTGGTTACGCATCTGTGTCGTTAATGTAAAACAATATCTTCTGATTGTCTTTGCATCCAGATGTGGTGTAAATTGTGCTCATACTTCCTTTCATTGATAACCCAGTTTGGCTCCCCGTAGCCTCTCTTGGTGTCCAGATGGTTGGAGAGTGAAGTCAATAGTAACTGAACTGTCCTTGGGCTCAATAGTAATGTTCACCACACACAATGGATGAGTCCTCTTTCAGTCTCTCAACATGATAAGCCCTTGTATTTCCCCCAAAAACGTCTATATATATATATATATATATATATATATATATATATATATATATATATATATATATCATTTGTGTTTTTCTATCAGGTGAAAGAACAGTGGATCCATCCATTAGACCTGGAGGAGCCTTACCTGTTGCCACTGGATGACGTCAACGAGGAGAAGCTGATGGTCACACTGATAAACGCCAACCATTGTCCAGGGGCTGTTATGTTTCTCTTCCAAGGATATTTTGGCTCCATACTTTACACTGGTCAGTGTCTAAAAGCACAATACAAATGTAATGTATCTGAAGCTTCCAGGATGTAGAAAAACATTGTAAATGATATTGTATATAAATTATACTTGGTTGGTATCATGTGCAGGTATTTTGTTAATTATGGAATTAAGTAACAATATTGACACTTAATTCCAGGTGACTTTAGATATTCTCCCTCCATGTTGCTTGAGCCGTGCCTAAGGACCAACGCCAACATAGACGTCCTGTACCTAGACAACACCAACTGCGACCCCAACCGCACCCTCCCCTCCAGAGAGCGAGCCGCTCAACAAATCAAAGAGATCATCGGCAGACACGACAACCACAAAGTCGTGATCGGTAAAAAAAATTATTAGACCTTTCTAAACTTGCCGTCTCTACTTTCTCCTCATGTCGGCAGGATGAACATGTCGGTTCTCTCAATACTGTCAGAAATCGTGTCCTGTCAGCTCTCTTTATGTCTTTGACTATGTGAATTAGAGAAAAAGTATATGTGGCTATTGCTGTTGCTCCGCACACTCAACTGAGACTCTCTTGTGCTGCCTTGCAGGCCTCTATGCGCTTGGAAAGGAGTCCCTGCTGTTGGAGCTGGCGATGGAGTTTAAAACGTGGATCGAGGTGAGCTTAGAGAGGATGGAGACCCTCAAAGTGCTGGAGCTGCCTGACGTCTTCACCACTGAGCCGGGAGCCGGTCGTATCCGAGCCGTGGAACAGTCAGCCATTAGCTCGGCCAATTTAAACCAGTGGAACAAAGAACAACCCACTTTGGCCATAATTCCCACCAGCAGGCCGCTGCTCTCTTTTCACCCCGACATCCATGTGGTGCCGTACTCTGACCACTCCTCTTACCAAGAGCTGGAGGATTTTGTCTCTGCGCTTAAGCCTTCTTCCCTTATACCCATCGTAGGAAACCATCTACCTATATGTTTCTCTGCCTTGCTGCCCAGCAAGAAGCGCCATGATTTCCTCGTGCCCGACTCAGTCCGACACTACATGTTGAGACGGCCTGAGAGCCAACTCTGCTCGCCCTCGTACCCCAGCCATCAACGTAGATGTTTACGACCACTTGATCCCCAAGGGGTGGTATTTGACTCTCCTGATAAGGGATCCGAGAAGTCATGCAAAGAATCCTCGGAGGCAGAGTGCCGAGAGCAGGATGCTTCTGGGGAAGAGAGAGACGCAGAAAGTAGTGGAAGGGACTCCGACTGCATCCTTGTTGACCCGAGCAGGGACCCCATGCCCAACAAAAGAAGAAGAGGGACTGGAGATTTGTGGAGCCTCAATATTGTCCAAACGGTGTCTGAAGATATGCTAATGGATGAGTTGCTGCCTTTCAGTCAACTCAGCCAGAGCAACTTTGCTCCAATGGAGATCCTGACAAACACCCAGGCCCGCTTGAAGTCCGTCAGGAAGACCAGAGGGACTTTTGAGAGCAATGCCAAAATAATCAACATCCCAGTTTCAAATGAAAAGCCCAGCAGCGAGCGTAGCAGACTCTGTACTCAGAACAACTACGCGTTGTCAGGGAGCGGGGACACGAGTCAGCGCAGCGGGCATGGCGTTGACCAGAACTGTGACATCATGGCAAATGACCAGCTGAACAACATCGTGGCAACATTGCAGAGCAGCCTCAATGATTCCTGCTCTTCATCAGGCTCGGAGACGGAGGTGAAGCAGGAGTATTTAGAGGAGCTTGAAAGACCGATCTTAAAGGCTCTCTTCTTCACCGAGGAGGACATGAAGGGGCGTGGCCTCCTGCAGCAGAGCTTTGTGCAGCGGTTTCCTCTTTCTCCCGTCTGTGAGGCACAAGAAGATGACATCTCGGATGAATAATGTGACCTGGCATTCACGGTGTTGCCTTGCTTAAACCTATGTTTGTGTTTCAAAGAAGAGCATTTGAAAGTCGACACGTATAATGTTGTATGTGTAGCCTAAAGCTGACCTGTGAAGTGAAGAGCCTTTGCTCCCCTTCCACCATGATAACTTTGGCTTTGTATGTATGCCACGGCTGCTTTTTTTTTCGTTAAAGAAAGAAAAAGAAAAGATAATTATTTACTTTGTTCCAATGGAAGAAACGAACCAGTGGCTATTTTTTGACATGTTGACATGTGTTCGGGCTGATGCACAGCTTACAGTATCGGTAATGGATGTTTGTAACTCCACAAAGATAGACCAGGAAATGTGTTTACTCTGGTTTGTTTTCAGCCTTGAGAGCCACCTGTTTCGTAACAGCGGCTGCTTTCGGGTTCTTTATTTTGAAGAGTTGAAAATTTAAATTCAGATTTTTGGTATCATCTGTATTTTTGGGGGGAGTCTAGAGGATATACTTTATAATGAATAATGTTTGAGAAGATACTGTTAACAATAAAGTCTTTCCTATATATCCCTAAGCAGCTGTGGCAATGTTCTTTCTTAGTAAATTAGATTAGTGTGGAAAAAAAAAATTAAAGTCGGTCATATGGATTAACAATCCTAAATTAATTGTCATGGGCAAAACCCACTTCTCAAAAAAAAATGCATGAGAATTGAAAAGCATGATGGCTTTAGATTGCATTATTCTTACAACAGGTTAATGAGTTTCATGGTTGTTTTATGTCCCCATGACCACCGTGTCAACTGCAAAAGTAGCTGCTATTATTCTTTTTACATATTTTGATTAGATGCCACATAAAGCAGCTGTGCAGCCCTCTGGCTATTCAACTGTGATGGTTGTAATTCTAAGTTACTTGATGGACTACATTGCTTTATAAGTTAATCAAGCCAAGCATTGTGCAGCATGAATTTACTTTGCAACTTGTATTTTATTCAAACTAATACAACAAAGCCACATGTCACCTCTTCTGTTAATGTATGTGTATTAATAGGAGACCTATGTTTTGTGACAAATTTCATTTCTATTGATCTGATATTTAAGAGCCAAGACGCATATTTTTTTTTTTTTAAAGGTAAAATGTTCTTCATGAAAGATACATTTCTTGTGAAGGAAAGATATAGAACTGCAAATCAATGTTCTGTAATGTTCCTTTTATAATTTATTTTCAGTTAAATCCACAGGTTTAGTTTATATCTAGACTACGGATTCACAGCTGCTTGTTGTTGCAATGATGCCATTCCTCCTGAAGATGGCAGTAGTTTATTAAAACTTCATTTAGCTTTTTTTTTTTTAAGGGTTTTAGTTTTTCTGCAGTGTCTGATTCCTGCAGCAAAAATATATATCTTTGGTAGGAAAAATCACGCAGAGCAGTAATGACTTCAAAATCCCATCATCTCTCTGTGCTATTTTGGAAAGATAATGAAGTTATATTACAACAATGAGCACATCCATAAACATGCTGATTATGTCAGAAATGAACATAAGCCATATGCTCTTACTTCATGTGAAGGTCCTACTGCATTGTTAAAAATGTCTTTACATTAGCAATGTCCTGACTACCGAGGAGGACCGGCTGTAGCTCTTTCCTCCAGAGAGAGGGAGTGTGAGATAACATGTGGAGTCCTTGTGGCTTCAAGCTGACCACGGCCCCATCAGACGGTCAGACCGACGTGAGCTACTCATAACGGGTGAATGACCGGCTCCTGCATGTGGGAGGAAAATCTGGGATGAGTTAGAATATTAAGAGCATTAAATATAGAAACCTTACCCTTTTGACCTATGCATATTTAATTTCATTAGTTTGTTATTTCTGTGTATTTTAGTGTTGCAGCTGCTCGAGGTAACTATTTTCTACATAATCTCTCAATTTGACATTTTCACAATAAATTGATTTGTTTAAAAGAAAACAGTGAGAGATACCATCACAGCTACCATGTGAAAAACATGAAAACACAAAATAATTATGAATAAATATATGAATCTAAAAATATTAAACAAATATCCCGTCTCCAATTCATTTTTTGTAGTTTAATCTATGCGTCACGTAATTACAGAAATACAATGAAGATAAAACAGATGTGAATTCACTTGTAGTGTAATGTAATAGAAGTACGTATAAATACATATAAATCGTATTAAAATACAGCACTTGAGTAAATGTACTTATAGACCACCATTGGTTTTATTTTGTTTATATTATAATCAGTTTTACATTTTTCTGACTATAAAAACAGGGTGACCACAGAGATTGTATTTTCATATTTTACACGTTATTCAAGTGCTGCAAAAAACAAAAACATGTTTGTGACCAAAAGCAGAATTTGTGAGGGGAAGACAAATCTTTTTCGCTATGAGGTGATATGAAGCTGTGGCAACACGGCCAGAAATTGGGAGGATCTGGCGTGTCACATACTCCTACCAGCATCCCAGCAGGTATTGGTGCTGGAGTAATGGATTTACCACACATGCCATTACTTCAAAGTGTAAATCCTTAGGAAGCCACTGCTTGTACCTGGAGTAAAGCTGCGCTAGACTGAAGGAACTATTGCAAAGGTCACTCCAGTCTCCCTTCAAGTAACTAATTCTCAAGTTGGTGATCTGACCATTCTAGCTGCAGAAAGAAGGAATCTGACATTTGGCAACACTAAGCAGCCGGACCAGAGTAATGGTGTTGGGTACATGTCTTTTCTCTTAGCATTGTAAAGGAAAAGGAAAGGATCTTGCTGGGCAATTTACAGTTATGTTCCAGTGAGGGTTACTAGGGACAACAATGTGCTTCACCCAAGACCCACAAATTAGTTGCTGAGCTAAATTGGTCGATAGGGATTGTTTTTGTGGCTGTTTTTCTTATACCAGCTGGTATACAAGGCTCCAGACTATTCTTTTTAAAATATTCTGGATATAGTCCATACTAGTCCAAAAGTCAAAATCATAAATGTTATCTTTTTATTGGTCATATGCAGTGGTTATGTGCATACAAACACCCAATTCATGTCATTAGAAAACACATGTGTAATTGCATTGATCAAATTAAAGTTAAACAGGTCATAAATACCTCTAATATATAATATTGCTGTAAAAATATTTTTTTTCCGCACAACAACTTTCTCGCAAAAATATCGATATTTTACAAGATTACAATTGAACTCGTCATAATAATCTTGTAATTCGCCATTGTACTGCTGAAGGAGTCCTCTGCTGTTAGTGGTGCTGCTACAGTTACTAGCTCCACAGTAACAATATAACGTTACCAGAGACCGGCTATAGAAATAGTTCACAGATATCAATCGACCGTAAAACGTTATTTCACACTATGATGGATAGACTGTAACTACTCTGCGGTGTACATGCGTGCCCAATACTCTGGGATCCGTACAGCGCACAAATCAACTACGCTGACTTTCTCTTTTACAGTGTTAAGAGCACATGTACATTTATCATTTGGTAATTTATGTTATTTTCTCTTTTATTTACTTACTTTTGCAATTCTCTTTCCTTTCACTCACACAGACACAGATACACACACAGACACACACAGACACACACACACACACACACAGACATACATCATTGACTATATGACGTTAGATAGCCTGTAGTCACGTCGTGCTCTTGTTGTTCTGTGTATGAATTGTCTCAACTGGCAATAATAATAAATACAAAATTGACTGTGGCTCGTTACAGCATTTGACATGACATGACATGTCATGAACAAAACACAGCCTGTCTTCATCTTTCATTGGTAAGAAGAAAAAACGCAGATATAAACCTTCAGTGCTCCTCTTCAAATGAAAAATACTCTTCTGACATCACTCAGGCAGCCTCTTCAGAAGCTGCCATTGTTGTCGCCTCTTTGTGCGTCACCCACCCACAGGATGCTGATGGGTCCTGCATTGGACACTAAAAGCCAAATCCAGAGTTATTTTTCTTCCCCTGTTCATATTCAATGAGTCTGAGCCAGAGGCTGGAGCGAGGGCTGTGAGGCGGCGTGAGAGAAAACGTTTGAGCGCTGCTCAGTGCGCCCCGTGGAAGAGAGAGATTCAGGTGTTTTCGTCTGCATTCTATACTTGGATGTCTGGCTGTTCTTTGCTTCATGTGCCACTGAGCAATGTTAATAATAAACATAATTCATCCATATCAGGCACTGTCATGGTGTCGTGAGACTTTCTCTCTTTTTTCTTTTCTACATTATTTTCCATCTGGTTTGCATTCAGACGAGTAAATCAACTTAAAGTGACACGAGGACATTTGGACCATTTGCTGTTACGGTGAGCATCCATTCAGATGTCTAGTATTTCTCAACTGCAACACGTGTGGTCTTCTTACAATGAGTTTGGTGGGAAACTGAGGCGTAAAAAGTTGCAAGGTTACAGATAATAGTAACATAAAATAAATGCATCCATATTATATGGAACAAATATAATAAAAACCCACCATACAAGCTCATACAGATCATGTTAACTTACTGCTGATGAAAACACATTCTTTTAATAAAAAATAAAAATTACAGTGAGTATTTTTATTGGGAAGAATGTACGTTAACAGCTTTTTTCGCAGCTATTGTTCAATAAAACAATACTAGTATAGTCTATTTATACTGCAGGGACGAAAAGTAAAAGTGCAGACGCAGCTACAATCTGGTGCACCCGATCACAAAAGTTGCATTGAAAAGACAAATGTAACCACATCCTCAGAGATCGTATGCATGCATACAGGCTTTTCATCATCACTATACCATACGTCTAAACAGAAAGTCTAGATTGTTGTATCATACTTGTGCTTTTAGTGGCTAAGTTGGGTGAGAAAACATTGCTAGCATGCAAATGAATGCATTTTGGTTGCGTTGTGTTTTTGAGGTTTAATGATCAATGATGCAGACACTTTTATTGCTGCAATGAATAATCACTTTGATCTGAAGAAGAGGATAACGAGGTAAAGTCATGAATCAACTTGACACAGCTGAAACAAAGACGAAGCAACAGAAAGTCTTTTCAACTCAGAGAAAACCCTTTTTCTGTATTTCATTTCCACTCACTAAACGCTGACTTAGTTTCTGCTGTTCTTCAAAGACGCCTCCTTCCAGCAGCTCCCAGCTCATATGTGACATGCAAGGGCAGAGCCAGGATTGCTAATAAGAAAGCCACTGGTGTCTACACTCAGTAGTGGTTTGTCTCAGTCCCTCTTTCCTACATTAGACACTTGGCCCGATGAAGCTGAGCCGTGTCACGCCCACACAGCAGCAGAGGGTTTTATCTTTCTGCTCACAGTCTGCTGCTATTTCTGTTGCCTCTGCCAGTGTTTCTATGTGAGCCGTTACACACACATATGGAAATGTATTTGTTTGTGTGTCTTCTGAGGTGGTAAACACGCAATGATGAGATAAACACAGCAGTCTCAAAAGAGAGGAAAAAAAGAGGATTTGGGCAAAGCTGCCAAACTCCCACAAAAAAAAGAAGAAGGAATGTAGCTGTTGCTTTGTGACTTTCAGAAAAATAAACAATCATAAAAAAGAAAATGTTTTCCACATTACTCGGGCTCATACGGGAAACACATAACATTTCCGCATGTGCAGTTTGTGAGCATGACAAGAAACAACAGCGGCGGAGTGTACAATCTAACACATTCATCACGTTCTCGCTTCAAAAGAGCCGTAATCAGGAAGCATTGAGACGTTGAGAAACAGTCACTCATAAATCTCTCTTTATTATTATCCCGTAAGACAAGAGGAGGGAGTCTGGTACACACAGGCCCCATCCAGCTGCTTGGGGATGACTCACAGACCAGTGCTTCGCTGTGGGGACTCCTCTCTTCTTCTGTAGTCCTCATGCTCTCTCCTGCTGTCTCCCTTGCTACACTCAGTCTCCCTCCTCTGTGCTCTTCCTAATCTTCTTTCCTCCTCATTCCAGCCCCCCACCTTCTCCCTCTCTATCCTCTCTCCACCTGCCAGCTTTTCTTCTCCTCCGATGCCCCTCTCTCTTTTTTTAATGTCACCACTCGCCTACTCCCCTCCATCATGCCCTCCCTCTCCTTCATCTTACACTCCTTCTCGTATGTACTCTCCTCCTTCCTCTCCAGCCACAGAGATTACAGTCCCAGTTACTGAAGAGGTAATCTCAGGTGTGGAGTAAACACATGCAGAGGGTGCAGCGGAGAGAGCAGCCGTCAGTGTAGGAAGTATTATCGGAGCATTACTTGAAGCTACCACCTACTTTCCCTTACTTGAAATCTCCAAAGCCTTTTTATTGCTTGACAGGGTTGGTAAAGCTGGGCATTGTGTGCACTTTTCAGCCTTGTACTAAATGGCACGCATGGCCCAGGGAATGGTTTTCACCGCTGACATGGTTTATGGCTGCTGGCGATGTAACAGCTTTGAGATGTAACAGCTATTTGATTTGTGTGAGGTTGCGTCGGCCTGGAAGTCTCACAGTTCTGAAAGACTATTGGGTATACGTCTGACTATTTTTAGAGAGCTAGCAGTTGGTTGAAAAATCAGCAACCTATTTCTACAATCTTTTAAAGCTAGGCTTCTCCAGATGTGATGTTAGACTACTGGGTGTGTTATGTGTTGGGACAAAGCACTGCATTCATGTATTTCACACCTCACATTGTTTAGGTTGCATATAATGGCATATACAATGTCATGTTTATTCAGTGATCTGTTTAATTATTTTCTTTTACCTTTGTCTTTAATGCTGTTTAATATCTCAAATTGTAACACATTCTACCTGCAATACATATCGACTGTCAGACTCAGGCTACGGTAACATGAACATGAAAGTTCACTCAGCAACAACATGTGAGAAGCGTAATCAACCCAGAGCACGGCGCTGTCTGGAAGCACTATTTGTGTTGTGTGTCCTCAACCAACGTTAAAAGGCTCATTGGAGGGGAACCAGTCCTGCACAGCATCGAACACCCGTCGCCGCACAATGGGTGCCGGTTAGATTTGTGTCCGATTTGAACCCAATTTCCTCTGACGTCATGAATACACGGGCAAGGAGAACCTCAACGTCAAAAAGGTCTGCAATTGTTGATTTATTACCTTTGCATTGAAAATGCAGAAGGTAATGTTTTCGCCGGCGTGTATTTATTTATTTGTGAATATGTCCGTCCGTCCGTCCGTCAGTTATTCGTCTAACTCAGACAAAACTGAGCCGATTCTTATGAAACTTGGTGGGTTGATTGGTCATGACCCAAGGAACAATCGATTAGTTTTTGGGAGTGATTGGGTCAAAGGTCAAGGTCAAGGTCACGAAAAGGTGAACAACGTAAAAACTGAGCCGATTCTTCTGAAACTTGGTGGGATGATTGGTCATGACCCAAGGAACAATCGATTAGTTTTTGGGAGTGATTGGGTCAAAGGTCAAGGTCAAGGTCACGAAAAGGTGAACAACGTAAAAACTGAGCCGATTCTTCTGAAACTTGGTGGGATGATTGGTCATGACCCAAGGAACAATCGATTAGTTTTTGGGCGTGATTGGGTCAACGGTCAAAAACGCATTCTCAAGGTGAGATGTTGCATCAATGTCCCACTCACATGTAAACATGTAAACATGTAAACATGTAATGACGGTTAAGTCCAGTATCTAAGAAACGGAGAAATGATTTACACACAATGACATCTATGTTTTCAGATTCATATTTACCACTATGAACAATCATTTGTCAATTCATATTTACCACTAGATCAAAACATACTTTATCAACAATATACATATATATATATATATATATATATATATATATATATATATATATATATATATATATATATATATATATATATATATATATATATATATATAGTTTGGGGAGCTCTCTGCAGTAACAGTTGTCTTATCTTTTCTGTTGTGGACCTTTCTGTTAACATATTAAAGGTAACGATGTTTAACATAGATCTCACAACTATTTCATGATTCAGTATTTTCTCATAACCCATACATGTCTTGCTTTTTATAGACTTTCTATGAATGCCGAGCGTTTATCTTCCTGAGCTGTTTGATCTCCTTGTCAGCAGCCTGAAGCTGTGTCATCAACCAACAGGAAGTCTGTAGAAAGCTTGCAGCCATGGACTAGCCACGGGTTCGTCCTGCAGCAGGTCTTAGTCGGTGTTGCAGCTTTTCTCGTCGTCTCAGGAACATGCTTTCTTTCTGTCCTTGTGATTCTGTCATAAGAGCGTTGGATTAAACCTTATTCTATACATCACAACACTTCTGGCCAGGTTTGGCAATAATATGGGATGATGTGGTGGCATGTTGCCCTTTGAACTAAGCACACCCACCCAAAACATGGCAAGATGAGCCCAAGTCGTGGCTACATGCTACAGCTTTCATGACTGGGCTCACACACATAGCCGCTCACTTCCAAAGCCCCCCCCCCCCCCTCCCCTTCTCTAAAGGCATGCACATTATTTCATGCACATTATTTCATGTTTTCCTTTCTCATATTGCCCTCTCCATATAAATTGAATCGTGAACATCATCATCGTCATCATGAGCCTACAGTATGTGGCCATGACTCCATGATTGAATACGAGAGACTCAGATCGTTCTTGGAAAGCTTTAATAACCTTTTGATTGTGGTTTTCTGGCCTTCGTCTAAATCTGTCTGGGAGCTTTCCGACCTCCTTAATGCCTTTTGATAGAAACCGTTTTCTGAGACCATAGGAAGCCTCGGGAGGTGAGCATTACTATATACAATTCATATCGTATTTTTGGGGTGAACTATTCCTTTTGATTATGGAAGTATGGAGGTCATGCTTCAGAAACAACAACACTATTTGCTGAAAATAGGAAAGGAAATGCGGTCTCCCGAGTTTGATTAACTCGTGAATGGGATGCTGATGAGGTAGGTGAGGGGTCCCTTTCCACTAATTTCCATACAGTCCATAACAAATATGAATGTTTTTTTTTTCAGAATACATTATTTTTATGATTCTCCCACTTATTCCCAAAAGATTTTCTCGCAATTCATAAATATTAAATAACCCATGTGTAGACTTTGTAGTATAATAATTCAGCCAAGAAAGGAAAATCATATTCAGATCGCTATTCTATCTTTGAATGTGTATAACAATGAAGCATGCTGTGTTGCATTCATTTGTATGAAACTGTATATTTTATTCTGACATCATTAGTATTAAAAGCTTGTGTGAATTTACATCAACCTTCGCTCTCTTTCCCACTCGTATATGCATACATAATGGATCATATAAGTGTTTTTAAGGCGGAAATTAAAGCCCCACTATGTAACTTTTCCACCTTAAAATAACAGCTTGAAAAAAATTGTGCCTTTTAATATGTTGATTTGCGCCTCCGCCACTGACATCGGGGGTCTGTGGCCAGAAAACTGCTGAATGTAAGATGTTGCGAGCCGCCCGGTACTTCCGGCGGAAGTACGTCAACTTGCTGTCTGGCAGTGATTACGCAACGTCATATAGTGCCAGTCCACGCTCACAGGTGACTTTTTATTTGCTCCGCTACGCGACGCGTAGAGACAGAATAACATGCTGCGGCTGGACGGCTGGCTGTGGCTGCGGAGACGCGCTGCCGGCAGCGCGCATCGACCAGCTGGGAGATCAGCCCATATATGGCTCGAGAGCCAGACGTTAAATACCTGAAGGGGGCGCTACAGGGGAAAAGTTACATAGTGTCTCTTTAAGAATAGTGTCATTATCAATTATTCTGAAGATTATTTTCTATTTATTATAAAAGTGTGCTTTGGAGAATTGTAAGATCATCATTTTCTAATGCACTAGTTGCCATGTTGTCCAAACAGCCGAGTCGCCAAGTTTTCTAAGATTGAAAAACACGAAATATAAAAATTAAAAAAAGCTGGAGCCACATATTCTTGGGGCATTTATGGCAGTCCACTTTGTGTGAAATGCCTAATTCATTAAACGGTGACTCGTTTCACCCATAAATATATTCTATCACATAGCGGTCTGTTCAGTGAACAGGTCATTAAAACCTGCATTAGCATTCAGTCTGCGTGATTTGCCTTCTTAGTATTCTGTTGTTTTGCATTGGCATACCAAATCACATAAAATCCCCAAAATATCTCTGACATTTTTATATTCGTTGTTGTTTTGTCTGTAGGGGGACTTTATTTTTATGGGGAACAAGCTGTTCCAGCCTGCAGCAAACAATAAATAAAGCTAACTGAGAAGCCAGCATTGTGATACTGTGGGTATCAGCTCTTCTTTATGTTGTTGACGTGTGGTCAGTGGTCCGGTCAGGGCAGAACATGTGATATTAGTTGATGTTCTGGCAAACATAATATCACCACTCTGTCCTTTAGTGCGCTTCAGTGTAGAAGGACAATAAACAAGACATGTTTTTGTGTCTTTTCATCACAATTATTTTTCATATGACCGGTTCTTCCAGCTCACAAGTCTCCAACAACCATTAGGTGGTCCTGAGAAAGCACCTCCCGGTCCATTACAGTGCACTGGAAACTCACTCGTTCTTGTAATATCTTTTTCGGTGGCCTAATGATGATTTATAGCCAAAACAACGGCAGCTGGTGAATTGTGGTGGTGAGTTCATTTGCGCTGCTGAGGGAGTGTAGACTCGAGGTGAGTGGAGTTCATTGTGAACAGCAGAGTAGAACGGACACAACCGAGAGTTGTACCACGCAGTTAATGGGAGCTGCGAGGATTAGAAGTAGAAACCTTCCCACTATAACTGCAAATTCAGATCTAAAGAAAACAGAGCTTTATGTTTTTAATTGACCTGAGCTCTAGTAATTGGTGGAGGTTGTTCTATTCCCCATCAGACATGAAGCGGCCCCCTTACTCCTGGAGACCCTGGAGTCTCTTTTAATTGGGAAGAGCTGTGACATCCCATGAAGAGATCGGGTTCTGTTCAGTTTGCAGCTCAATACTGAAACCGTGGTCAACACTGATCTCTGATTAGAGTGGGAATTGCTTCCTCTGTGCTCTGTTGATCTCTCTAAGTACAGACAGAGGGGCGTTCGGGGGCTGCTGACCACACTGACAGGCGACCTTCTGGATCCACAAATTCACACTTTATCTGTGAATGTTAAAAACGTGAATCGTTGTTGTTGTTGCTCTGCCAAATTAAAAGATGCAAACTGCAGCTAACACATTTAGTTAATTCTGTTGGATGATTAAATATATATCTGTAGTTATTAATTAGCTTTATGTGATTATTTTTGCAGATAAAGTTTTTCACAGTTCCTGCTTTGTATTTCCAACGTACAGACGTTAATTCATGCTGTGGCATATTCTCCATTTAAGAGACTTTTAGTGTGTTCACATGGCTGATTATAAAAAAGTCAACACTGAAATATATTTGACCAATTTGATGATTTCAAAGAAACAGTTTTGGGAAATAAAGTTATGTGTTTACTTATCGACAGTTAAAAGATTAAAACTAGTTTAATTTAGCTTAGCATAAAAACTGAAACGTTTTCATGTGTTTGGCTTATAAATAGTTGCTTGCTGGAACACCAGAGTGATGGGTGCAATTAGATCTTAGCAGAACTATTTAGCATGTTATACATGTGAAACGTAACATAGGGGGCATAATTCTATGTCATTAGCTGTTGATTTTCTCCCTGGCTGCCAGTCAGCGGTTATTGTTCAGGCAGTAAGTGGGTGGGCGAGGGAGGTGTGGGCTCTATCTTCGGCTGGTAATTTATAGCTCCAGCTGCTGTCTCCCTCTCCCCAGGTGGAGAGCTTGATGAGTCAGCGCTGCATCTCATTAGGGCGGAAAAAACACACTTCTAAGGGGAAGGCATCCTACACATAGGACGACGCTCGCTGCTGATTGGACCCCAGGTTCTCAGGGGGGGGGGGGGGGTAGATTTGTAGCTACAAATCAACCATCTTGTTGATTGTTGAAAAGCTGCAATAAAAAACTCACGACAGCAGCTTTCCTAATATACAATCCCACACTGATAGTTAGATCCATCAAAATGAAATGAATTGTAGATAGCTGAGCTTCAAGGTTTTTTTTTCATCAAAGTCTGATTAACTCCCATGATAATTAATTATTCAGTTGACTCAAAAAGGCAAACTTCATATGAGTTAACGGTATCCATCATTCATGTGGAAGCAGGTGTCCAACACCTTTTGTGACGATGTGTTGCTATGGTGATGTAATAAAAGATAGGAAATATAATAATGAAGAGCTTACTACTGGACAAGACGACAGAATCGAGACACACAGTGCTCACTGCACACTGTCTGATATTTAATTCATTTAATAAGAGTATGGGCTGCCCATGAAACCCACTATTGTGTCCAGGTGTACAGGGAAGTACTGAAGTGCGGCTTGGAATTTGTTGCAGACTGATCTGAGTCTGCGGGAACCGGTCTCTTTCGATGTTTTTAAAAATAGATTTAAAGTGTTGGAGGTGGGTTCATCTGGTTGTAGATTTCTTTAACTGAGGTATGTGCACCTGTGTGAATTGGGTTTGGTTTACCTGAGTCTTAGTTTTGATTTTATTCATGCTGTGATCTAAAAGAAAAATGACCTTTCTTTTTAAAAAATATTGTTTGTCACTGTTTTATGTTGTATGGTCTGAAACGTTGTGTAATGTGCTCCTGCTGCTGTCTTGACCCGGACACTCTTTTTATTTCGCTGGTTACATACATAGTATACTGATGTTGAAAACAACTATAAAGCTGTCTGTTGCTCCAGGAGGAACCACATGGAATCTGGTAAATGTTTGAGGTTGAAGACTACAAGTTTTAAAATAGTGGAGTGGAGTTCGGAAGATTTGCTCTGAACAGACCTCTGAACCCGCTGCTCATCTCTGCTGGGGGCTCAAGGCTACTACTGGAATAATACACCTGAATCTCTGACTAAACTGCATTATGGGTAATGTTTCAACAAGGAAGAAGAGTGTGTGGAATAAAAAAGACAACATCTCATTGGTTAAATGATCCATCATAAATTCAACATTGTAAGACGCTTTGGATAAAAGCGTCTGCTAAATGACATGTAATGAAATGCAATGTAATGTTATAGGAGTGCAATGTTAGATATGTGGAGTATGCTATTAAAAGTAAGACTTAAATGTTAAAAGTTACTGTTCCATCTCACTTTATTCATCTCATTGAGACAAAACACACACAACGTCTTGCATTCTGCCAAAGTTGTCAATTGTTTATTAATCTTCAGTTAAGGCAATCCATTACAAAGCATTTCACAAACCACACAGTATGACGACAATATCATGTCCAACACCTGGTTTGGTAATTATTCAGCATGCAATTCAGAGACCAAGAGAGGTATGTAAACAACCTGGGATAAAACAGGAGTAGTGGCAAGAAGAACCCATACAGAATGTGTCTCACAGGAACAGAATGGAAAGAAACCAGAGATGCAACATGCTACAGGCTGTAATCTCTAAATAACACCGCAAGTCACAAACAAAGCACATGGCAGATGCACTAATCAAGTGAAATGAAGGTAGACTACCAAACCTCCTGGCATTTTGGCACACACATGCACATTGTCTAGAGAGGCCAAGTTCAACTGAACACACGTTGGCACTGTATATTCTGTATATGGGGCGTATGTACATAATTAGATTCCAGCCTCAAAGAAAATTCTAAATGAAGAGCTAATCAAAGTAATTTCCATCAAGAAAAAAAATATTAAATGTTTTATTGGAAAGACATCTTTTAGACTGAAAAATATATTTCATAATAACTTAATGTTTCACGATTGCATAAGTGCCATTACTGTGCTCATTTCATATTTATTGATGATGTGTTGACTACTGAGGGTTGTACTCTTTGATTTCCCCATGGAGGAAATCTCAAAAAGTGAAGGTTGTTATAATCTTCGTAAATCGGCCCAAATAATCTTGCCGTATTAATGACATGAAATATGTCTGAAAAGTGCACATAACACTTGACCCCCGCTCCCTGTGTTCGCATGGTATGAGCTGCATGCTGATGCTGACAACCTGCCTGCTCCATGACGTTTCCTCACTGGTTTTCAGTAATTATCAACTTGCGATTGTTTTAAAGGGAAAATATAAAAATTAAAGACAAATCACTTTGAGAAATACAATTTAAAGAGGTTACTTGCAAAGTAAATATATCAGATGTATAAGTCAGTAATATTAATACTTCTTTAAATATATTTGTATGTATATTAATGATTTCCTTTTGGCTTGAATGGCTTTCTGTAGAGGTATTCTGGTATTTATGTGTGTTATGTAACTAAACTTTATGGCCTCAATTCATTTCTGATGAACAAGTGGATTTGGCAGCAGATTAAACGCTTTTGTCATTTGAGGGACAATTTTCATGACAAATTAAAAAGAAAAAGAAAAATGATGCCAAATATGGATCTGGGCCTGTGACAGAAGGATTTCATTGCCTCTATACTGAGTTTCTGCTAATATCATCACTCTATATCTTCTCTCTGATTGCAATGAGCAATGGGAGTCAAAGAACATTATGCACTAACAAAGATCGTAAAGCAACATGAATTACATAAACACGTTTGCTCTCAGCCCAAAACTAATTATAACAATGAGAAATCCAAGCTTCATATTCTCTGTGACACATGACAACTTTTCGTAAACATTAGTTTAGACTGTCATTCAATGAAACTTTAAGTACAAAATGATCCAAAATAAACTCACTTCGTATGAATGTTTGTTGTTAATCTTTGAGACAATGTTAACAGCCACAGTTGAGTTGTAAACACGTCTTGACTTTGAATATTGTACAAAGCTCAGCGACAGTTGATTCTCGTTATTTCAAGACAATAGCGGAGAGCTGCAAGTATAAAAAGTACAGGACACTTGTAGAGACAGCGTGTAATAGTCTGTGATAGTCCTAATCTTGCAACAGTTTTACTGTCGCCAACATTTTCTGTGTGTACATCTTCAAACATGAGACCTGCTTCTGCTGGCAGAGTAACACCTGGGTAACTGAATTTGGATATGTTTCCATATAATAGGCACATTTGGATCGAGATATTGAGTGACAGAGAGATGCTTGTGGAAATAATGGCCGATATAAATAGATAAGATGTACACAACTGGGAAACAATGTCCCTATCCGACTTCAAAAGAAAAAAGGAATGCAGAGAACAAACATGGACGTATGGGCAGCTGTCTCGAAGTAAATTGTCAAACAGAATTGAGATATTGTACCGTAGGTATTAAAATGGTATTCCAATGTGTTGCTATAAAATGGGCTGTTGTGCGTAAGTGTGAAACAATGTTATCTGGGAACACTTAATTCATTTGATAGAGTCACTGAATGATCAGAAAAGATGGACTGGTAACTGTTATTGTTCCGTGCAATCAGTTATTGTTTTGTTTAAAAAACATTCAACACCCAAACATCTCACTGAAGATTTGTGATTGTTCAGTTTTCATTCAGGGGGAAACAAATCAATATAAGGAGGAGACAAATAAATCGTTATTCGTTGACATCAGTCTTTCGAAAGTGTTTTGGTTGGGTCCTTTAAAAGTACAGAGTTAAATCCCAGACAACAAATTGTAACTACAACAAATATAATGGAAAGAAACACAAAGAGTGAGATGACGAATGAGATATGGCAGCATGACTAATCGTTTACCTCTCTGCATACAAACAGGTAAAGTAAGTACGTGCTTTGAACGATTCTTCTATTTTTCTGTAAACATACTGTTTTTATGATATATATATATATATATATATATATATATACAACTTAATTTTAATATAACAATATAGTCATTTATTTAATAACATTATTCCAGATTCACACAACAAGGGGTCCTTTCCATTATTTTCATTGTGGTAGCAGTAGATTCCTTCAAAATAATTAATTTTGAGCTTATTATAAAATAATATAACTAGAATGGGCACTCGGTAGAGCGCATACCTTCGCATATCACAAGATTGAATTATGAACAATTTGGCACTAGTTTCACGCAAATCGGATGCCAATTAACCGAGATATCGCAAATTTACGGTTTTCACCTTTTCGTGACTTTGACCTTGACCTTTGACCCAATCACTCCCAAAATC
Source organism: Liparis tanakae (assembly GCA_036178185.1). Lineage (NCBI taxonomy): Eukaryota > Metazoa > Chordata > Actinopteri > Perciformes > Liparidae > Liparis > Liparis tanakae. Next base: position 13,871,056 of record CM070097.1, on the reverse strand, counting down.
TAATCGATTGTTCCTTGGGTCATGACCAATCATCCCACCAAGTTTCATAAGAATCGGCTCAGTTTTGTCTGATTTAGATGAATAACAAACGGACGGACGGACATATTCACAAATAAATACACGCCGGCCAAAACATTACCTTCTGCATTTTCAATGCGAAGGTAATAATATAATCTTTGTGCTTTTTGTTAGAACAGAAATTGGTGAATTCTGTTAATATTTAGACTAGAAATAGGTAAAAGACATGGTACTGGAGAATCAGTATGGCAACAGCTCGCAGCGGGTCCTTTACAGGACCGCTCGCAATGAAATGATCTATCAGTGAAAATTATTCAGAACTGTTGAATAGCTTTTATCACATGCGATTATATTACAGTCCTTAATAAAGTAAAAATGGGGATTTCTTTAAATACACTGGTCATAAAATATAAGATGGAAAACTACAGGAGAAATAGGACTTTAATCCCCCATCTGTAAAACCCTCTCAAACGAATTAACGATTTCTGCAATAAATAAATAAATAAATAAATAAATGAGCATATCTATGATTTCCTAGGTCAACACCTATTCCAAAAGGTATCACGGACATGATACACACTGGCACGTTCTAATATAAGTAGGCCTTCGAACAGGCTCTCTCTATGGGTTTACTTGCTATCCATTACATCAACACTTTGACAGGTTTTGACAGTGAACAACTAAAACCTCCTTCTTCAACACTCCTCTCAGCGCCTCATCCTCAAGCACTCAGAAATAAAAAACGTCCCGATCATCAGCAGGTTCACCAAAAGCTGTCGTATTTCTCCAAAACAATATGGAGTTTCACCATCTTTTTGTTCAGCCAAATTCATATTTATGAAAGGGGCCTTAAAAGCGCATTTTACCAAGGGACGTTTGTGAAGGCCGGTTCCCGTCGACCCTGACTCCACTCAGAGCTGTTTTGGGTGCTCAAACAAGATTGGTCTGCAGCTGGTCTCCGGGCGAGTAAGCCGGCGGGACGGCGTTCGGTTTGATGCCTCTGCTCTTCATGGAGGAGATGAGCTGGTCAGGGATCTCGGCCAGCACGTCTTTAGCCAGCCGCGCCATGCTCAGCACGTGGTTGCCTGTGCGGTCCATGTAGTCTCTGAACGGCACAAACTGTAAGAAATGTGACAGAATGAAAAGGAGGTCTCGTGTATACAGCAATGCAAAGCCCTAGATTAGCACCTTTATGTTTTTATATCTACTTTAGTGTCCCTCTGAGTGGAAATGTGTCAGTAGAGGTAGCTCCATACACATTTCCACACATTTCATACATATTGTACAGACAATACACATAACACAACATCTGACAATATGAAAGTTTTGGACCAAACGATTGAAACACCTCTTGAAGTTGCCACATCTGTGTAGTAATTTCTGAGCAGGTGTCTCCAGGGATACATGCATATGCTCATATTCACTTCACACACAGACATAATTCAAGCTTTGGAGCATTGGCATTACTGAGGCTTCAAAGAAAAGAGCATATCCAAAATTCCCTGATGCAAGACGAAAGTCCAATACAATCTCAAGAGTTTATCCCGTATCGCACGTGAATGTTTGAGATACTTTTCAAGCACTTGCTAATTAGATTATGCTAATTAATGTTGATAAAGTTTACATATCCAACTCGCTGTAAAAGCAAAGGGCAAGTGGTCACCAAAGCACTGTGGTTGATCCTCTGAGGATGAAGAACATGCACAGTTAATTAATTTGAAATCCATTCATCTGGTTTATTGTGCACACAGTTGACATTTGAGTGGACAAGAGGACTCATGGAGTGGGTTCATCCGCTGGGGACCATGCATGTGTTCAGTACATTTAATCACGATGTTCCCATTGGATTATTATTTCTATATTGACTGTTTGAATTAATCTGAACTAGTTATTTAATATTTCCAGAAAATGTGTCCTGTGGCTAATGAGATGAGATATCTTGCTTTGTAATAAAACAAACCACCAACATCGCTCTCTGTAACCATGGCCACCAACAGAGCCAAAATTAAACTTTTCACCGCTATGCCTTTGTAAAATGAGCCGTGTCCTGAGAGCGGGAGACGCATTAGGAAGCTCTCACCTGAACAATGTCTCTCTCTGCCAACTTTCCCCGGGAGGAAATCCTGATGTCATCACCATCCAGCTCAACCATGGCTACAGAGAAAAGGTATTAAAATAATGAGGATTACGTTCAATAACTGCCATGGTTAGGGGCAAAGCTAAAGAGGACGCTCGACTAAAATAAACCATCCCTGGTGCAAACAGTTTTCACCTGTTTTATGGGGACACATTGGTTCCCTGAATAACTTTATTTGCTGTTCTCACCATCAAACTCAGCTTGGCCAACTCCAACAATGATGATAGACATGGGGAGTTTAGCTGCCTGTCGTGAACAAGAAGAACAGGCAGTCAGTCGGCGTTACATTACGTGTTTGTATGTTCCTCCCAATTCACTTCTCATTCTGCAAAGTCAGTTACCTGGACTCTTTCTCTCCAGTGAACACAAACAATAAGGGACAAGATAAAATAAAATAAACATAACTAATACAGAGCTTCTTCTTGACTGGGATTCCCTTTATGGTGCATAGTTTGGGTGGTAAAGGGACTTAGAGAAAACACAACATCCATTATTCAACTCATGGGCCCCGAGTTACAACATACAGCATATAACACCATATTTTAGCTGCTACATATTTAGCACTTTTACAATGGGGAATACCGAATTAGTTCATTATTATTATCAGCATTATAGTTTCAGTGCACAATGTTACACACAGTTCTTTACATAATGGTTACTAAGAATAAGAAGAAAACTTTTTTTTATTTTTTACTTGAAATAAGACAAAAACTTAAAACTTCATCCTTCACACTTGCATCACTCACTCTAACATGATCTGTTCATGATCTTTACATAAATAAATGTGTCAGCCCCATTTAACGTAAAGACCACACGTCCTGCATATTTAACCGCAATGAACAACACGTTAACCTAAATAGCAACGATTGAAGACGGCTTATCTTCCACACCGTGATGGAAAGGTTCCTCGACTGAAAGGGGAACTTACAACACATTCCTGATGTGGAGAAAGTAAAAGCTCTGGCATGAATGAATGATGTATGCGGTTGGTAGAAATGCATTTCTAAGGGTAAAAGTAGGTCAGATTTGCTGGAACAATCTCCTGAGAGCAGAGGCCAGCCACAGATAGGACCACCTCTCCATGTTCTCTATCATCCATACCACGCCGTCTCCTCTGCCATGTTGTCTTCCCCTCATTCATCATGACCTCTTGCTCTCACACTAATTACACACATTCCGTTTGCCTCTTTCAGGCAGCAGAAGACCACACAGTAAATATTAATACAACCTATAAATGCCAGAACAGATTCTGTATCGAGGGCTGAATTATTCAGTCTACACCATTGTTTACTTTGCTTGTACTGTAGCGTCACTCAGGGGATATACTGCATCGGTCTGTGTGAACACACCCTCCTCTCACTGCACAGAACCACAACAAATATACGGGCACTGCCAGCAGATACATGTCCTCATAAAACCATGTTGCCTCATTGGTCACTAATCAATAATCAAGGGAAGTCATTAGCACTAAATTGAAAGATAGATCTTACCGGAACATATGCTATAACATCAAGGTGGTTCGGTACGTTTATCTAACCACTTATGATCTAGTTTTCACTGCAATTCATTTTTTAGTTTTTGTTATATGATGTATTTCAGTGTAAAACAGATATTATAAACCAGTAAAATCCAACTATGACATCGCTGAGCTTGCGTCCCACAAGCTAACAGCCAAGTGTGGACTCGTCACTCCAAATCACATTTGATTTGATAAATATATGTAACCAAACAAGGTTAATCAAATATATTTTGACAATAGTATGGTATAAAGAATACAAAAAAAAAATACATTAACATAGAGAGATAGAATTATAACTTTCTCTGGTTCATTAAATAACTTAAAGGTTAGAAATCGTGTGGCTGTGGGATTGAAGAACAATGAGAAAAAGGGAAGTTATAGCATTTAAAATGGATAGAACTTGTTTTAATAACAGACATTGAAACATGCAGGCTTGCTTAGGGATTTGATAAAATAAGAAACACAATCTATACAAAACAAGTACAATAAGTAGCAGAGCATCTCTTCTTTTGGAAATGTATAGATAAATCAATCAGTGAGTGTTTGAATTGGCCAGACACGTTTGCTTGGTTAATTTCAAGTGGACCGATGAACTAAGCCAAATGCAGTTCTTCTGGTGTCCATACATCTGAACATATTCATGGGTTTTATGAAATTACTGGTCGAGCCAGCCTCCTATCCAGCCAACACACTGACAACCAGGGAAATAATCTAATCCCTGCACAAATTGAATTATATTTTGGCCGACCAGGTCAGGGAGAGACTCTCTTTCATAATTTAAATTCCTGGAATGAAACTTTTAGTTTATAAAAAAAACATCAAATGGAATATGGCCCAGAAGCTGTCCTGTGAGATGATTGGACACATTAGTCCCTGAAGGCTAATCTGAGCTGGTTTGGTTTGACCATGGAAGTCTGGTCAGCAGCAGGACTTACAACATTTCACACACACACACACACACACACACACACATCTGCTTTGTACAATCACGAATGATAGCTATGAAGATACACTACAGCACATATAAGAAACCAAAGGTGCAAAGATGAGCTCTTGAGACATGATTCATCTCTCTGGTGCCAAGTGAAGAAGGTCAAGCAGTCCTTTTTTTCTGTGGGCAGAAGAAAATGTAGCCAAGTCGAAACTGAGTTGAGAGGTGGCAGCTGGACACAGCGGGTTCGGGCAGAGCAGTGCAGAGCAGCAGACAAGATCTTAAAAGGAAGGTGTGGCTGTTCGAATGGTTTGATTAACAGTCGCAAATTCCCTTTAAACCCAGTCTGCTGGGGGTCAGAGCGCCGTGTCGCTGTGGAAGGCCTTTGCCTCTAATGCAGTGAACCTGTTGACCTGAGAGAGAATCTCAGCTGAGCCCTTCAGCCTTCTGAGAGTCTCAATAAAAAGGACAAATATTGGACAAACAGAGCACCTGAGCTCAGGGAGGTGAGACAAGTGGAGACGAAAAAATCCTGTAAAGCCTCAAATCCTCGTGCTACTGGCTTATAAAGAGCTCAAAGTAACAGGCTGAGCCACAGAGGGCTAAAAGTACATGCAATGCCAATGCAAGGAGAGAAGGGATAGGGGTGGGTGTGGGGGGGGGTCCTCCAGGCAATGTTAGATCAGCACTTACATTCACTATGGCCTCCTTGGTCTGAGCCATGTCTGATATGACGCCGTCAGTAATGATGAGCAAAACAAAGTACTGAGATCCGTCCTGCACTGCTGCTGCATAACTGAAACAGAGAGATCGTTAGGACGGAGCGGTTTAAGTTTCTGTTAAAGGAAAGCAACGTTTAAAACAGGTGCACACAACATGTTCACGGATTTACATACAACTCTGAGATTAGTTTAAACAACCACGGAGAACGTTTAAGAGCAGCACTGTGGCAGCCACTGTGTCAACAACAACAACAACAACAACAAACAATTCAGAAACAAAGTTGCCCCCTGGACACCGTATGACACAAAAGCTTAATATAGAATATGCAAAGAAGTGAAATATGTTATATCTCACTTCATGTCTCAGAGGTCTATCCAGACACTATTATGAAACCCATCAGAGACAGCACAGCGAGAGTGGCCTAGTTTCAATCGGCCATCGCTGGCTGCAACATGAATAATTTATTAAACTATTCATGCAAGTGCTGCAGTCTTATTCTTTCACAGCATTATTGATTGACCTGCACTCAACTGACCAAATGTGATGAGTGAGAGGGGGTGAAATGTGATGGATCATTGGGAGAGCCAAGGACAGGTCAGAGGTCAGCCCTTCATCGTGTTCATCAAAGAGCGTGACCAGTCAGAGACAAAGGCCATGGCTGGTGTTCAGGACTTTAAAGAGACCTTCGCCTTCCTCATTTGCCAGACGGCAATGCAGGTCACACTCATGGAGACATTTGACCACATTAGCAAAGTAATAAGTGTAACACCAGAAATAATGGTGCATTATAGAGTCTACCTTTGTAAGATTAAGATCGTCCCATGGATGAGAACATAGAGCATTTCATATGTAACCAATGTAACATCATCTTGTACATCTACCATGCAGTATATATTATGCATCATTACATTTAGGAGCATTCATGCCTCCATCAATCCACCGGCTTTCTGCCTGTGCTGCATACACAACACACAGTCAATATAAACTTCAAGGAAATGATACATATCTTGTCCCATAAATACCTGATTAATATTTATATTCTACTCAGCTTGACAGGGATTGTTTATTTTCCCTTCATTAGTTCTGCTCAATTCATCGAGAAACCATCACTCACTGTCTTAAAACCTCTGGCGGGGTGTCTACCTGCCGAGGATTATTTACCAATTGACTTTCAAAGAAAGGAGAGCTGTGACATCTGTTTGTTCTTGTACCTGGCCACATGATTAACAACAGGAGAAAAGTTGGTTGGTCCATACAGCTGAACCGTCTTAAGGCTTTGATGGTAAGCTTCGAGAATCCCCTCCATGCCGTTGCAGTATGGGTCCTCAACATTGCCGTTCTGAGAAAACAAAAACATGAATCGTTGTCAGAATGGAAAACAACAGGGTTAGTGTTTCAGTATAGTACCCCATTGTGTCTGGGATTAAAGTTAAAGATTATCTTAATACCACAATAAAAAGCAGTGTTTATACTTTCTTCTAAGGGTTGATTGTTTCATATTTTATACGCGTATGTTGATACCTATGGAAGCCCGTTTCCGCCACTGTGATAACAAAATTTAAATCCTGTAAGTCATAATTATATGACTTACCATCTCATAATTATGACTTAGCATCTCATAATTATGACTTACTATCTCCTAATTATGACTTAGCATCTCATAATTATGACTTACTATCTCATAATTATGACTTACAGGATCTTAATTGTTTTATCACAGTAGCGGAAACGGGCTTCCATAGGTACTTGACTAGTTAGTTAGTCAAAGAATATTAAAAAATATATCAAACATCCATCCAACGCTATCTGGGTTTCTGTGCTGGATGAAAATGTGCAACGGTTGTACAGCAGCTAGTCGTGTTCTCAACAGCAACACACCCACCCAGCTGTGACGGCAGTGAGCAGGTTCATGGCCATACAAGATGGAGGAGAGTAGAATTGAAACATAGACTTTGCTCCCGGAGATTTCTGATCAAATATGTCACCTAGGACTCTAACTTTACTTGTAAACCGGCTTACAAGACCAGAGCATGAAAGAATGAGACATCTTAATTTGAAAAAAATGTACTGGAAACATGGCGTGCTGCAGATGTTACCCAGTAGACAGACTCCTCATTCGGCTATACTACGCTGCATGCCAGAGCACATTAGGTGGCACAGTGAAGCCAAATTAATTTAAGAAGATCCTTCAGCCTTATAGAACCTCATTTGCACTATAAAAGGTAAATGAAATTCACTCCGAATTTTGCATATCAGAGGTGTAGCAGCAGTCATCTCACAATGCACACACCCATGTTATCCGTGCCGACTGGAGATAGCATTAAAACACAAATGAGTGCTCACCCTCAAAGATAGGCTCCACTGGGAGGGGGAAATTAATTATTTACATAAAGTCTGATTAACTTCATGAACATTTCAGAGGGTGAATTGCAACCCGAGTGTCTGAAATAACCCCATCATTTACTCACCAGAGGGAACTCATGGGAGACCCTCCCATCAGGGGGCAGCTTAGCACCGAATCCCAGGGCAGGGAACATCTTATCACTGTCATAGTCCTGGATGATCTCTCCAACAGCCTTCAGGGCCATGGCATAGGCATTCATCTGGTACGGGTTCATGTAGTGCAGTGAAGTGGACTGTGATGGATTTCCTTCAAAGACAGGAGGAGTCAGAGTCAGTGATGCAAACCATCAGACTGAGGCTGAACAACACGAGCCACGACTAAATTGGATGTTCTGAATCAGAGGAGGGCCTCTGCGTTATTTGGAATACATGAATTCAATGTCCATGTTTTGAAGTTACACTGGCATTGTAAACACTTCTGGGTAGGAATCCTTTTTATAATGGCAGGAATCAGTAACAATCAACATATGACATGCAGTTCAGTGAAAGCAAAGAACATTAAAAAAAACTTTAGAATTGTAATATTTGAACGCAGACAGGAACCACAGATTGACTATTTGCAATGCTGGTCAAATATTTAAATTTATTTATAGAAATGTCTCCATTCTGTTTCCAATTACGTTTGCTATGTGTTCTCTCGTTGCCCTCTTTTAAAGATGTGTTACATGTACTTGACTGTGTTTATCATGTGAACATGTCAAGAAAAAAAGTTTTTAAAGTTTTTAAAAAGACGAGCAGGAAAATTCCAGATTCTCTTTGATTCATGAAAAATGCAATATTCATACATCAGATGACAAATGGAAGTGAACACACTCACCGTTTGATGCAGTGAAATCAATGGCCACTGTGAAGTGAATCTGAGTCCTGAAACACACATGGGGAAAGGATGCTGTTCACAAAACAGAGGCAGAAAGCGCTGCACCTTTATTGTCTGGGCAACATGGGATCTAATCAATTTTTTTTATTATTACATTTCATGAAACATTGAGAGCATTAATTTACTTATGGACAATCAGCACCCGAAGTTCCGCTTTGATCCTGAAATAACACGCGTATTTAAAGATTTAACAGCACATCAGTACAATCCAAATAACAAATAACAAATAATAAATGCAGAGTAATTTCACATATGGTCATGTTATGAGTTGCCTCAGGCGGCGTAATGATTTCACTGTACATCGCATCGAAGAAGGACGACATTATTAACATGGATCAAGAACTGTTTTTACTTTTGACCTTCTGTTTAAGATTTATCAACGTTTCTACAATCATGTACAGTGTGTATGTATACTGTGCAACTGATTGTCCATTATAGTCACATCATAATCCTTACTATCACCGTTTTTGTCTTTGTTCCACCTGGTTGCTCCTGTACGAGCAATGAAACATGTGAGGTCTGCGTCAATCAGAAAAAAGCAGCCTCACAAAATGTAAAAATAAACGACTGAATATGTTTTATTCATGAGGCCGTAATGAAAGACAAGACCTTGAAAATAAACCAAACATGGCCTGACTAGTCTGCTGGATTTATTTGTTTCTCCAGTGAAGCTAAGGAAGAGCGAAAGGGAATGGGAGTGAGATCAAAGTGTGTGCTCTTTTATTGTGATTAACACTGATTGCCTTTCCTGACTTTGACTTCATTGGGGAAATTCCCCCAATCGCAGCATCAGAGATAATGGCGGCTTCCACCTGGAGACTCTGACCCTCATTAATCAGCATTGTGCTGCACCGCTCAGCTGACAAAGGGGAATTGTGCTGCCTCAGTTTCAAAATGTCGTGCTGGTTTCTATGGTTGGTTTTGAAAGTTTAGAGCGTAAAGCGACATGGTGAGTTTGTGTTAAGGCAGAATGTATACACTAACAATGGTCACACGGGAACTGTCAGTCAAATTGCCAACTACAGTCGGTCATTGGAGCAAGACCTGGGAATTCCTCCTCAGAGAGAAGCTGTTAAACTCTGCAGTGAAGTGGGAGATCTCCAACATGGTCCTATACTTTGTTATCTGAATGAATCTGAAAAGGCACAAGAACCCAGTTAACGAGTGTCACATGTATGGCTTTTATACCTAAACCATTTCCATGCACAATCCCTAGAAATATGGAATATATCAAAATGGTCGAGGTATACCAAGAAAACGCACAAAGATGCTCAACAAACACTGAACCCATTGATCAAATGTACAGTAGCAATGTATAAGAAATTAATTACAAGAAGTAGTGATGAAACAATTAGCCAATCAATGGACAGCCACTGACTAAAATAACCTTAGTTACCATTATTTTAATATTCAGTAATTTAACAAAATCATCAAATATCAATCTGGTGTTTGGGTTTTTAATTGTATATCATATATTGCTACAGATATTATCTAGAATACAAGCAGTGTCTTCGTAAAAATGGTCAAACCTTTACTCTAACCGCTGCACCTTATGGGACTGGAGATCGGACCGGGTTAGAGTTAGGGGGCCGCTATTTAAAAATCCATTCATCAGTGGTTTGACTGGCTCTCCGTGACTTTCTGCAGGAAGAGTTGCATCTCACATCACACATTCCTCTATGTTTATAATACCCTGTTCCGTTTCTCCTGTGTCTCCTGTGTCTTGATTGGTTAATTATATTCACCTGCCCTCAGCCGCTCCTCTGTCTCCTTGATTGGTTAATTACCTTCACCTGTCCTCAGCCACTCCTGTCTCCTTGATTGGTTAATTACCTTCACCTGTCTTCAGCCACTCCTCTGTCTCCTTGATTGTTTCATTCCCTTCACCTGCCGTACACCTGTGTTTCCCCCCTATATATTGTGACAGTCTTTTCCTTGTCGCCTGTCTGTTTGTTGTCTTTATCTCTGTCTCATAGTGTCTCCGTTTCGATGTCTCATTCCAAGTCTTTGTTCATATGGTGATTCCTATTTTCATTGTGTCTGCTTTCGAGCGAGAGTTGTTATGTTTTACTTTTTCCCGAAGTGTTTTTTTGTTTCACTCAAACCTGGAGTCCAGCCTCTCTCTCTGCACCCGAGCCTCACCCCGTGACAATGTTCAGTTGACTGACTTTGGTTTCACTAATTGGCTGTTTTTTTTGACTAAAAACATTGATATGGATTAAGGTTGACTGATGCTGCAGTCTTTTCTGTTGTCTTGGTATGAAACCAGTGGCTTGTCTGGGGTTAACATGAGAATCTCTGCAATCCTCAAATCTGAAGTCCTTGAGATTGGGCAATTATTCACTCATCTTTCAATCTTCTTTGAGGGACATATTGCTGAATAGACAAATTACTGGACCATCAGTTGTTGCTACATTTTATCAGCAGATAATAAATCTGACACCAGCCTTTAATGGCCTCTCAAAACCTGATTCAGAACAAATCCTTCACAACAGGTAGTCCAATAATTCATTTTGGGCTTCACTCTGTCCTTTCATATCTTCAGTAACTCGCTCAGCATCACTTTGTTCTTGTTTTGTTTGCAGCTATAATGACAGCTCCTAAAATAGATTCAAATGTATCGGTGCCATAGAGACTTTTCTCTTCCAGTTAGACACAAACATCATATGGCACAAATCCGTGACAGAAAACACGACTGCACAGCCTCATCAGTATGTGCTGTGAATTGGCCAAACCGAACCACTTCAAAGAACTAAATGGCACCATGCGTTCTTGTGTAATGACATAAAGGCAGATATACACAAGGGAGGTGGTTTGGTTTCAGAAGTGTGTGTGCATGTATGCATGTGTGTGTGTGTGCACAAAAATTTAGACAATATATACAGTATTTATTGTGTCTCTCGTGAAATATAAAAGTGTGTATTAATATGTGAATATATATACATATACTGTATATATATAGAGAGTGATTGACGTGCTAATACAAACTATTACATTATAGTGAGATGGATAGTGAGACAACAATGTTCAGAGAGATTTTAGTAAAAAAAAGGGGAATACAAGGGGCATTTTGAAAGATTAGTTGGACATGGCCCCCCTTTCCCAATGGAATTTACTCCCTTGGATATTCAGTATGTGGCAGTAAAACAAAGTAAAATAAAGGCCAGGGAAGTCTATAGTGACAAGACTCCAATTGCAGAAAACTGTCATGAGAGTTTCTACGTGTAGCGATTCCTTGTACAAAACTGTTACATGAATGGAAAGTGAAGTGTTCTGCTTCCCTGTTAAGAGAATCACCGGTGGCCCGATGCCTGAATGAAACACCAATACGCAAAAGCTACCATGAACCTTTTTACATCAATACCTTCTCTTTCCTCTATTTTTGTTTGCCAAGTGAACACATCACATACCACTAAGCATGCAGAGAAATATAAAGCAGCAGAAGATTGAAGAAATATTCCCAAGAATCAAAGGGCAGTAAAAGAAGAAGAAGACAAGGGAAATAAAATTGTTTACCCCGGTAAAAATACTACTCGGCAGTCTGACCACAAAGCAAACCTAAAAGAAATGAAAAGAACAACGCATCACCTTCTCCCCTATCAAGACTACAAGATATTTTTAGATGAAACTATTAAACCGTAATACGATCTCCACACAACAGAGACTCCACACAAGCTATTACACGGCCGATCACACTGCGGATTTAATTTAGAAAGAAATATTTCAACATCCGATGAAAAGAATATCAATCTTTCATTAGCCTCTCAGAATCAGAGCAGCATGTGGCTTTTGGACTTTAATTATCTCTATCTCTGGCCCAGTTGAACCTTAATGAAAATGTATGAAAAATCAATTTACTGGGACACCAGTAAAGATGAAATGGTGTGTCTGGGGAAGAAATTGCTTTTTTCACCCACTGCTTCAGAAAATCATCTAAAATGCCTAATTTGAGTTGACACCTGTTAGAAAGGGGGCAGTAAAGCAAACAAACATTTATGAAAGGAGAGTAATCAATAGAAGGAATCAGAAAGGTCTAATGTGGTTCTTTGGATCAGATCTATACCGCCCGATGCAGGTTTGGTAGGCTCAGTTTTTTTTCCCAGTTGGTTTTTATACAGTTGTATGATTTGAAGAAAAGCCATCTCTTTCACCTGACGACGACAGTAGTACAGATGCCAAATCAAAATCCAACAACGCATTGGACAGACCTTGAGGGTGCCACAACCCCTCGCAAATTGTGTTCCAGCAGAACCGAACAAAATATGAGTCTGATTCAAAAATATAACTTGTGTTTGTCAAGAAACATCAATTGCACAAACATTTTTAATTAAGTAGGACCATTTTAATGTAAGATTAGGAAAGAACAATGATTTATTACAGTAGAAAAGTAGGATTGTGTGTGTTCATGATTTGTTGTGTGCTTGATCAGACTAACATCTCATTTGTTTATCTTGGTGATAATAGCTTCATGTTTCCTTGAATGCAATACAGCCAAATAAAACCGCATACATCTTCTGATGAGATGAAACAATCTTTTCCACCTTGTTCAGGCTTCACTGCATGTGGGGCAAATCCTATTGTTTCTAATGAGCTTAGTTGTTCTCATCCTCAATTGAAGGGTTGTTTTTCAAAATGTCCATTGCCATTTGAGATGGTAACAGTTTTTAAGGGTTAAACAAATAAAACTTGATGAATATTCAGAGGAGAATAAGCTCTAGCTATAAAGACTAATAAGAGCTCAAAGTTGCCTGAATTTGACCCACTTTAATTGACTAAAATAGAAGCTACCTTTCCTGAACTCTTTTCAGTTAAACCTGGTGTTTCATTTTCCATGGATACAGTTAATCTGAATCTCATCATGGATAAGCAGCACGCTCATTATTTCCTCCATCCAATGCCAGCACTAGTAATCTTGTTTATTTTCTTCATCCTTCTGTCTTGCATTCTGCTCCATGAAGATAAGTCTGTTAAATACTTCACATTTTTTTTATTATATACTTGATAAATCAGATTATTTATGATTGTAGGGATGTGATGTAGTGAAATGATGAAGCAGGGGGAAGCTGCACACTCATAAATAAGATACAGTCTTTCTATCTAGAGTCATATTAATAAATGTTTCAGTTCAGAGGGCTTCTGCAGAAAATGTATCCTGGATTAATTTGAATGACTAGAACCCCACATACTGCACCCTGCAAAATATCACAAAGTGCTATTAACACATCTCTAAAATGGGTCGCACCAAAAACTGAACATTGTAAGCTTCATAAAGGACAGATGTGTTTTTTGGCTGCTTCATTGGAATGAATTAGTGTTACACAGCTGTACCCAAATACACTGGAAGCAGAGTGTACATCTAACTATCGGTGGTTATTGAGATATTAAGGTAAAAATCCCATCTGACAAATTATCAGATGGGTTTGTACTCAAACAAACAAAACTGCATAAAAAAGGACAAATTACATTTATGAGCTTCTCTGTATGGTACATGTATTTGTACACATTTGCTTCTCTTTGCTCCTACTTTATTTGACTACAGGTATACGAGTAACGTGGACATGGATACATACTGTAGACTTATTACTGAGTTTAAACTAAATCATCACTTCTGTTTCTTATGTGCTGGTTCCAGTGTGCAGACATACGCACTTACAGTATTGATGTCAGAGGTATTGAATGACCTCTCGCTGTCATATTATCTTCAAAACCAAATAGCAGTGCATACTTAAACAAGTTTTTAGAAGGAACAAATGCAAGACAGTGGTTTTGTGTTTCATCAGTCAAATCAGCCCCGAGAGGACACATAATACAGGCTAACATTGAGAAGGTCAATGAGCATAGGAATTCATTAACAACAATACACTGTTGTAATCATTGAAATTATAACAAAGTTAATTTTTAACTAAAATGTAGGGGTGCTGTGAGTGTAGGTCAATACATTTACATAATGAGTAATGTTATGCTTGTAGAATATTGACATCAATATATCAAAATAGAAGAGACAGAAATGGCCTTGACCAACAGCACAAAGAGCGAGAAAGCATCTGGAGATACGTCTGCACCCCCACAGCTATTGTTTAGAATCACATCATTCAGGAAATTGTTATCTCTGCTGAGACTTATGAGACTTTTCATACACAAACACTTCAATTGTTGAGAGCACTTTTTAAAGAAAACATCACAGAGAAAGTGACAACAGAAGAAACAGAGGCTACAGCACATCTTTTATGATGATTTAAAATACCCCGAGAGAGGGAAATGTCTTCTTTATTGTGTGTGTAAACAAAGGAATAGGTTTTGCCATGAGCCCCTTTTCCAAGCAGCGCCCTAAAACCCCACTAAAGAACTGGGTGAGCTTTAGACATCGACAAATGTGAAAGATAAAGTACCACTCTACATAATTTCACATTAATAAATGGACTATTCTCTCTCTCTCATTTCTATCTGAAACAGTTTCATGTGGAGATTACCATATAACAAGACGGGTAACAAGATGTTTCAAGCTTCACACTGACTTAAGAGTTCAATTTGACTCACATTAAAGTTACTACAAGGCAATTCATTGTTGTAGTGATTTTACATTTATGTTTATTATAATAATAATTAGAGTCGTAGCTACTATCTTAGTAGGATGTGGGTTTCACTTTTAGAAACCCACATCCATAACCATGAGTCAAAACCATTATAAAAAATAAAATAAGTCAAATAAATAGTATTTTTTATTATGTTCCATTTGGGGTTATATCCAAGTTATCCTTGAAAGAGGAGTTCTCATAGGATGTACAATCTTCACTAGTTAAATATGAATAACTTATTTGACCGAAGGCAGCAGTAATATTTTCTCAACTACTTTAAGATTTCAATGGAAACACACAGCAGGTAACAACAACAGTTGGTAATTTCTGCTTGAAATATGTCCATATTTATATTTTCTTTTGTTGGATCGTTAGGTCCGGTGTATTGTGCATAACCATTTGTTATTAAGGCTTTGAAATTTGGGCTGAATAATGAGTTTCTGTAGATATGTATCAGTTTCGGGAAATCATTTCATATAATAATGCAAAATCCAATAAAATGGTAAAATGTGGTCTTTTTAATGACAATTAGCTGTTTATGTTATATAAACGGCTCATTTGGAATAAACTCATGACAGAAATGTATTATTCTACTAAATCTAAAAAAAAAAACATTTCTAATCTTTCATCTCTGTCTCTGAGCTTCCTTCCTTCCAAGTGCCTTACACATATAAGTCTGGACCCAATTAAAGCAAGGATGATGGTGGTAATACTGTGTGTAGATGCCCCAGTAACATCAAGTCCCAGTGCTCACAATGTGGTTATCCAGAACATGGATGAGACTTAATGTGGTTTCATATTCACACAAAAAACAGATAAACAGAAATATGAATCTAAATGCAGCACAATGCGATTTGGACTTATCGTGTGTCTCAAGAAACCACTAAATTAAAAGCAAACTGGTAGTACAAATAAGGATGAACACTGTTACATTGAATGAGTCTGTGTATGTGTGTCCATGTGTGTGAGCCAGTGAGTCCACAGGACAGATCTGGGACATGCAGACAGCAGAAAGCTAAAACTAGGGCAGCCACTGATCCACTGAGAAACATTTCCATATGTGGCAGGTTGTCTGCCTTTAATTAAGCTCTCATATCTTCTCCATATTTTATCAAAGTCATTCATATTCATTGACAATATAGTTGTGGATGTGGACAGCATTGTCCCCTTTGGGGCCAAACTTTACTTACATGAGGAAACTTCCAGGTCACTGAGTAACCAGAGTCAATAAAACCAGAGAATGAGGGCCGGTGCGGCGACGAGCAGTAGGGTGGTTTGGAAAGAGGAGGAGTCAGGGGAGCACACTGGATGTTTTTAAATCTACTATATTAAAGTCCTTATTTACATATTTATAAAGCACACAACACACTAAGGTCCTCTGTTTTGTTGTTGAAATTTTTTGCAAACTAGAGTTGACTAAAAAGTAAAAATAGTTCACCATTTGATCTGAAAAGCCGGATTTGGCCAAATTTAGGTGGTAATGAATTATAATTAATAAATAACAAAGCTATTTCAAAATCAAAGAACAGGCCTACATGTATCAACCAGAGTACTCAAATAAGGGCAACGCATTATCAGAGTGCTAAATATATTATATAAAGTCAGCTGGAGAGTCGAGACATGTTTGAGGCTTGGGTCTCTCTTTCTTCTGATGAATGTCCCTTTCCCCCATATATATATATATATATATATATATATATATATATATATATATATATATATACAAAATTTTATTTTGCATTTCAATAGTTGAACCATCCTGAAAACAAGATGTCTCTTACGTAACTGAGAAGACACTTCTCTATGTTTGCGGTGGAGGTTTTGAAGTTTCCACCATGACACATACTGGACCATGATTGGCTGAGTTGTGACGGCTGTACATGTTGCAAAGCGTGAGCACGGACAAACGTTTTCCCTTCAGCTGATTAATGTGAAAACAACCTTTCAATGTCATCCTCTGCGCGTACACGACTCTGCACAGTGAAGCGCAAACATCCAAGTGCAGGAACAACAAGCAAAACACATGTCAGTGACACTTTGTCTGTTATTGCCCTTTGAGCCTGGCACAAAGGTAATACATTAATATACTGTGTATGTATATAAGCATCAATATCAGACAAACATTAGACTCACCCTCCTTTGATGTAATCCAGGAAGGTGTGTTCTGACTCCACTTTGAATGACAACAGGGACACCTGTGGAATAAAAAGGCCCCAAACAGATTCTCTCAAACTCGGTGATTGAGGAAAGCTAGATCTACTAATCTACACATTAACACTGACCTCTGAGCCAACCACCCACAGAGTGACTTATCCACGCTGAAGGATTTTGATGCCTGGGCAGCATTTTAGTATTACAATCACTGAGAGAACATCAGTGTGGCAGTGCACTGATGGATGATCAGTTAAATGGAAAACTAGCAACATATTTTAATTAAAGAGTCACAGCATACACAGAGAGACGCCAGGCAGAAACAAAAGCTCAGGCTCATCTATAAACATTCATCACTACTCTTCCCTAATCGGACCGACAAGAGTCCCTTTATGCATCACTGTGTACTTGGTCATTCAACCTGTTTCATTCTTATCGACTTAATTTCACTGTCTGAATCACAAGCCCGGAGACTGGGAAAGGAACGAAAACATTTAACAGAGCTGAAGTGCCTCATATAATCCATTTAGAGAAAACTTCCTGATGAATATAATAATGCTCTCATCATAGAACTCACCGTCCCAGAGTTGATGTATCTCTTTTTCTTTAATTTCTTCTTGGCATTCACCACCTGGTATGAAAGCAGAGTTAAAAAGAGGAACGATGATAATATAAACTTGCAACACAATTGTTTTTATCTACCCTTGGGCATATAATAAAAGCATATTTGTCCTCCTACTCTATATCTGTAAGGGTAATGAAGCATAAGCACTGAATCCAATATCTGTAGCAGGTGAGAATGAGATAGCTTTGATCATCCACTACTGGAAGATACAGATTTTATAAGCACTGACGCTGTGCTTTATATTTTACATGCACGCTACCAAGCTTGGTGATGTGTCTGTCCCAGCCATTAACTTGTAATAAATAATAATAATAATAATGTAAAGTGGGGAAACAGACAAACATGAGTAATAAGCAAGACAAGCTGATCATGTGATTACAGTAATCCCCAGTTTAAAAAGTGAAATGTGTACGGTATGGCCAGAATTAGTAAAACATGAAGGTCAGCCGTTGCCTGTGTTAGCGTTACTGGCTAAGCAGCAGCTCTCACTCATTATCCGGCTCCATGGGCGAGGGCTCATAAAGTCAATGTTAAGTTCAAGTGTATTTCATTTTTTTCTGTTACCTGCTCTCAGAGTTTCAGCAGTTTGGTTGAATGTTGTGTATTCTTAGCCTGCTGTTAATTAGTAGTTAGCTTTTATGTTGTTGAGTTTGATGGTGAGTTTAGATTGTATGGACCCAGCAGTAGAGGTAAAATACTGTACTCTTCATCTTCTTCTCTACAACCCACAGTGCCCCTTTAAATGAGTTGTCCTGAGAGGCTGCAGGCAGAAATATGTGGACCAGTGAGCCATTACAGGAAAACCTCTCTATTGCTTATTCTATGGGTCTGCACACAAACATAAAAGCACAAGCCTGGAGAAAACTGTGCTGTACAATGAAAGTCAAAGGAATCCCACTCTCCCTGTCTCCTCCGCTCTGCCTCTGTGGTTTCTGATGCTACTCCTCAACTCCTCCCACACAGATGATGGCGATGATGGCTCACATTAAGTCACACAGACATCGCCCTTGATTACACCATCCTCTGCTGGCATTAACCGGCTGTCATCTCAGATCACAGAGCTACGGTTTGCAGGCCCTGTACATGTCAGGTTAAGTACACAGGAATCTGCCAAGAGTCAAACACCGCGGCCGATGACCTATTCAAATTTTTTATTTGTCAACAGTGATAAGGTGGCATTTTTTTCATGTCGCTTTTAACCACATCTTGAAATTGATGAAAGTGCACTGACCTGGCACAAGGTGGATGGAGAAACTGTGTTTAATTGTCTAATTAGAATACAGAAAGGTTTGGTGAAGGGTAATGGATCCTCCTCATTCTGCCATGTCAGCAGTGTGAAAGGGCAGCTCTGCATGCTACTCACTAATGCTGTCTCTGTTTCTCATTCCGTCTCTCCTCACCTATCCTCATCTACCCCACCACTCCCTCTTTTCACTTGCAACGTTCTTTCGTCAAGCCACCTCCATGACTTATTCAGAGGCTAATGTAACATGGCAATGTTTTAATGAGCAGGGACCAAAAGGAGTCCCCCAGCACCCAAGTAATACCCTCTCTTACCCTCCAAGGACCATCCCAAAAAACTCTAATCAGCAGCATGGTTCCAATGTATTCTCCAGAAACACTCATCTGGTGAGCTGGGCCACTTCACCTCTCACATGCCTAATGCGGTGTAGGGTGAGGAGGGACCGAGGAGGCTGGCTGTTAATCTCAAACAGCCTGCGCCTCTTAAAGGCATCGCTCTTTGGATGACAAGACCTTGAAAAAGGGCGCATTGATTTGGTCTTGAATCAAAGTTGGTTTTTCCCACTTGTCCCAAGAAATATAACTCCGTGCTCCATGTACTTCTTCACTTGAAACGCATTACATTTTGGACACACAACAAATATTTAGAATCTGATACAAAAGAGATCAGGTTTACATTGTGACTTGGATTATACTCAAAAGTAGTTTAAAGGGACCAAAGAGGAACATTTAGAAAGACATTACATACCAGAGGTAAGACGACAGTGTTCTGGTCCTCCGATATAAAAACATAGTTTAAAACAGATCAGCAGCTAACAGTATCAGTATCAGCTGTCTGTCTCTCCACTCACCTCATAGACGTTTAACTGGTTCTGACCTCGACATAGCGCTTTGTAGCTGGTGGTGAATTCACCAATGAAATCGTGGCTGGAGAAAAGAGACAAAACCTGCATGAGATAACGTTCATTCAGATGCAGAAGGTAACCCTAAAACAAGATAAAAGTAGTCGGGTGAATTTTATACCATGACTACCTACGCACAGATATAATCTGATAGTACCTTGTTAACAGCAAGTAAGAAGACAATATTGTGAAAGTGCTGAAAAAATATTAGACATGTGAAACAATTTAGAAATTATATGAATTATCACTGGAATGAAAATGCTGTGTGTGTATGTGTGTGTGTGTGTGTGTGTGTGTGTGTGTGTGTTTGTGTGTGTGTTTGTGTGTGTGTTTGTGTGTGTGTGTGTGTGCATCATTTACCTCCCGTCTCTGTCCCAGTCATACACCTCCACTTTGATTGTCCTGTGAAACCCATTGAATTAGAAGACAAAGTGTTGAGCACATTTATGTAGCAGCTGAACCGCCTCATATCCTTGAGGAGAAGTTCTGAAATAACACAGCAGAAAAAGCTATTTAAACTCATTCATTATTAGTAAAAGCTTAATTACTGTAAATTAATTAAAGAGATCGCTTACAAAACGTGTTTTACATTCAACGACAAAACATTTAACCTACGCTGAGACCAATACCAATTCAATAGAGATGAAGTTCTGTCAGTCTTGCATTGAAAAACGTTTTTAGAGCCGGTGTAAACTTCCATCAAGGATGTATTCATTGTGTGCTCGTTAGTGTTTCTCACACAAGAGACACTTTGAGGTTAGTTGCCAGAAGTTTGGCATTCCTAGCATTTCTCTGCACATGCCAAAGATAGAAAACCATAACCTCTTGGGATTATATTTAGCAAATTCCTAAAATAATTTGTCAGGCAAGAATCCAAATAAATAAGCTTGAGATAATAAACTCAGAAAAAGGAAATTGCTTCCTCTTTTATTCTTTACCTTATGGAAAGAGCATTGGCTCCTCTCATCAGCAGCTGTCAATAACGTGAGTCTGGGTCCAGGAGGAGGCACGGAGCTGGAGGGCGGGCCTGTTATCTTGACCTGAACTCATTCCGTCTGCACTTAATGTGTTCCCCCTCTCATAACAAATGTGTGTGACCCATGTAGTGCAGAGGGAGATACGCCAAGAGTTCTAACGTCAATCTGTCGTGTCCCACTATAATTGAGTTCTCCACAGAACAAAGCGTCTATGATTAAAGAATTGCTTCCACATGGCTCTCAACATGGCGATGGCTGAGCCGGCCGAGAGAAGCTGACTGTACGAAGAGCGCAACATATTCTGTTGCGTCTCACTCCCAACAGAGTGAGACGCAATCT
The DNA here is from genome assembly GCA_036178185.1 of Liparis tanakae. Classification (NCBI taxonomy): domain Eukaryota; kingdom Metazoa; phylum Chordata; class Actinopteri; order Perciformes; family Liparidae; genus Liparis; species Liparis tanakae. Next base: position 13,849,637 of record CM070097.1, on the reverse strand, counting down.
ACGACGCTCCCAGCATCCCGCTAGCATACTAAATGTTTTGTAGGGAACGGTAAATACTAAAACAACATTTAACAGATATTCAGATTTCCGAGTAAGAGTGAGAGAACAATCAAATCGTCCTTGTACTCTTGACTTAAAAACAAATGTGTTGTGATGCTCAAGGCAGATGATTCCCTAATGATAGGTCTGTCAACATCAATTTTCTCCAATGTAATTTACTCGCAACTAATAATCATGGCCATCAGCAGCCCGACGACACAATCACATTTACTGGTGAAGATATAGCAAATGAGTTTCTGGATCAATCTTATTTCGGTTCATGCACCCACTGCATGTTTTAATGGAGATGGGATTTCGCTCTCTGATTGTTATTAAAGCCAGATAATTACATGAGATCTGACGGATTCAAATGAGGTCAGAAGACGTGACTCAAGCGAGGACCCAAACACAATCATTCCTGCCTTAGATTTACAGGTAAAACATGGGCGTGGAGGAAATATAAGGAGCAGGTGTTTCTCCACTGGAGCATAGGCTGTCCTGTGAACTCTCTCTCTCTTCCTGGTCCTTCCATCCACTCTGTATCACCTCCTGTCTCTTAGAACTGTGTGAATGGTATCCTTGAGTTTTGAGTAGTGTATGTGTAGTCTGGCAATTATCCTGGCTTTTGCGGAAGAATAATTTATCAAATATTATTATGCTGTGATCCTGTGGAGTAATTGTGCTAATTATTGCCAAGTTTAATTATTACAAAGCCAATATATCAAACATCAAGAAGACCCTTAAGTCTCAAGATTTATCTCGCCATCAAAACCCTCAAAGGGAATCAGGATTCTTTCATGCTTCTGTTCCATCTGTCTGACCCAATTAGCTTCTCCAGGCAGGTGAGGAGAGACAGGATCGAAATGAAGAACCTCAGTTGACGACAAATTCTCGTGACTGCCACTTTCCTGCTTATGCTGACACACATAGCAGCTGCTGTTCTAGCCCCTCGTCAACATCTATAGAACGACGAGTTCAGACACTTTCAACTCTCTCTCTCCTCTGATATTTGATGTTCCTGTCGAAACTCCTCCAGCTCCTCGGGTGTCCCGCGAGACCTTTTACCCGGAAGAGATTCAGATAACATAGGAGAAGCCACTGCAGCTGCTAATCAGAAACTGGAAAATCCGGCTGTAATATTACTTTCTCACATATAAAATAATGTTATAAACTCAATGCCCTAAATTTGACATTTCTAAAACAATTTTGAAAGAACTTTAATACAATACTGGGCGGCTTTGATTTCTATACTGGAAAGCCACTCTACTTATAAAGCATGTATAACGTAGGCTGAACACCTTCTTGCGCATCTTCATTTATCCTACCTGTCATAGTCTCCGTTGCAGAGCGCTCTGACAGGGATGGAGAAGGGCTGCCACACGGGGTTCAGCGTGTTCTTCACCACTTCCGTCTTGTGGCAGATGGTGAACCTGGAGACGCAGGTCAACAGGGATTTAAAATCCTAAAAGAAGAATCTCAAAGGGTAAAGAAAGCCCAGTGATCAAATCGTCCTGCTCTGCTTTGCTTCTAGACCATGCCTACATGAATCTCAATGCGGCTGAGTTCAAGGGATTTACATTGTGTGTCTTTCGCCCCTGGTTCACTTGCTCTTTGATCCCCACACCCTCCTACCTGTCTTTGATATACGCACTGAGAAGCAGAGACAAACTCACGTGCCATCTTCATTGCTCCTGTAGAAGACCATGAAGGGGTCCGACTTTCCAAAGAAGTCCTTTTTATCAAGTTTGTTGGCACAGAATTGCATTGTTGCGTAATCCTACAGACAAAGGAAAATAACAGTCAGAGACATGAAAAGACCATACAATAAAGGACATTGCAAATACATGCTTCTGCTTCTGTTGTCCTCCTGTTGTTTGTTTATAAATGCTGTGTGCCAAGATATAAAAGCACTGAAGCACCAAATAAAAGCAAACTGCTGACTGAATCCTAATTAGAGCCAAGTGAAACCAGCCAGTGGGTGCTCTTTCCAAAATCTGCAAATGCATTCATTCATTACGATTTCTTTAAAATGCTACTCCTGCATAAGAACAGCGGATGGGAAAAGTGGTATCAAATTGAAAAAGCCTTGTTGTGCAGCATATAATCAGTACGAGAGAGCATGCAGAGACACGGAAATGGATTTTAAACCCTGTATAAGGAGGAGGGGGAGGAGGGGGGCGGGTACAAAAAGGATGTGGAGGGTGTGAGTGTGCAGCTAATGACACATTAGAAAGGCTGGTATTACCATAATTATATTCATTTCGGCGGCAGCATTTCAATGTGTGCTGCCATTACAAGGACAATGAACATGCCCCACTATGCTCCTGGTTCCACATAGTCTCCCTGTGGTCAAGGTATTAGTCTGCATTGTATAATAATGAAGCATGGTGGGCAGTTTAGAAACATCTCAATATTGGAAGAAACTCCATAACTGTCTGTTCTTAGACCAATGGCATACCAAAAATACAAGTCAAGATTTTCATTGTCATATTATAAAGAATTAGATTTAATATCATTAGACGTTTTGGGTCCTTTAACTGGCAGAAAGAAGAGCTGCTGGTCTCCCGAGTTTTTTACATTTTGAAGCGCAACTATTAGATCTGAGTCAGCATGGTGCTGCACTGGGTTTCCATCGATTGCTTTGACCCAGATCAGCGTGGTGCGATCGGCCTCTGACCCGCCTCTCACTAAGCCCCATCACATCCCGTAATGCCTTGGACAGGACGCAGACCGGCCTCTGGGGCAAACGCTCAGAAAAAGATGGATGTCACTACATGGATATTTGATCATATAACGCTGAGATTATTCTTCTATAAATGTGGCTCATTTCATTATCACCTTTGTATTGTTCTATCACACTTCATGTTACCAAGCAACACTGTGGAAATGTTAGGACGGAAGCAGAGTAAAGAGCGGATTGAAACTAAGGCATTGGTGACTATCCACAGTTGTGATCTGTGTTTCTGCTGTACCACCTCTACAATATCGGTGGAGAATATTTTTTTCTCCATTTTGTAACCCTGGATACGGATAAATAAAGGTTTAGAAGAAAGTCAATATCATCAGTGGAGTCGCTTTCACAAGAAAATCTAATTTGGAAGTTTCCGTTGTTTGCTTCAGTCAGTTACCCTTAAAAATAGAGGCAGCACTGACCTGCTTAACGCAGACGTGGCTTCTGCATTTACACTATCATGGCAACACTGTGCCTTAAGCCTTCATTAGGCACGGATAACACACACCCACTTTGGTGCCTTGCAGTTTTCTCTCATTATGTATGGAAAAAAAGGCAGAAGTTTCATTTCAGCCTCTGAGGTTTAAGAGCAAGGGAATACTGAGTGCAGTCTCTTTTCCATTTCCCTGCTCCCCAAAGATATCGCTGCACGGGGTAAAGTGTTAGAGCAATGCACATTGGCACTTTCAGAGTCGGACTTGTCTCTCAAAGAAATACGGAGCAATTCCTGAAATGTGGCCTTGGGTTAATGATTTCTCTCAATGTGAGAAACTGTTTTATATATGCAGAAAAAAGGAAAATGGAAAGACATTATACAATCCAAAAAGTCACTGTAAGATGACTGACAATACATTAATGAGCATTGGAACAGATGGTGCGTCTGTGTATGTATACATACACTTGGAAGAACAACAGTATATCGTTTTTAAATGTAAATCTCTTTCATATGTAAAGTGTTGTGCTGTTTACTTCGATTCAAATCAGGCTGAGCTGCAGCTAGACTGTGAGGATGAACTAAGAGAGAGCCAGCTGCTGCTCAGCATGTTACATGTGCCAGAGTTAACGATAGCCAAGAGGAAGCCTTTGATCCACGCAGAGGCTGTTGCTATCTCTAATGATACCTGGCAGATCCATCACGAAGGTGGAGAGCCAACCATCCTCTTGGTTAATAATCCCTTCAGAACTTCCCCAGTCGATTCCCACTCCCGCTGTTTTCACTTTCTACAAACAAAAGTTGCAGTGTTTTCATCAGGCGAGGCAAGAACTCAGCATCCGCCATTTATTGGTCACACGTGGATTATAAAATAAACAGCATCCAAAAGGATTGGAAGCAATTACAAACTGCTATAATTGTGTGTGGGACTTGTTCTCACAGCGAAGTCTTCAGATTATTCAATTACCGTACATGTTTTCTCCCAGTTCCCTGTCCTGTACTCAAACAGGAGGTTTGTTCTACTCAGGGTCAACTTCTGTGTAAACAGGAGAGGTCTGGAGTGACATAAAGTCTGTGTCTCTCTAATGGAGTCTGGGAAAAAGGAAATGGTCATCCGTACCAGTTATGATCATTTGCATTTATATTACAAAACCCTTCTTGAGGTGGTGCTTTGCAGTGATTACGTTAACTTCTTTCAGATCCACTGCACCTGGTGACTCACAGACGCACCTCAATAACTGTGCTTGCTTCAATCCAGCAAGAACCACATCAGTAATGTAAAGTCATGGCAGTTTTATTTAATATTATTTTATATAAGGCTCATCTGTCTCACTGTAATCGGGGACTGTCTATTAATAAGGAAATACATTGTACCATTCATCAAACTTCCTCAAAGTCAGCCACAACAACTGTGAAACCAGTGGCTTGTTTACAGTTTTAACCACTAAATGCCACATGCATATCATAAAACATCCACACTGTAGTTGCTGTTCAATGACTTGTTTATAGGCTCCAAGGGAGGCTGCAGTTGTTCCAACCAATAAGTCTTGACACTTTTACTGGCAGCAGTATATTGAGATTACTGAATTTATTTAGCAGTGCAGAAAGAAAGTCAATGGGCATCAGTTGACTCAGGTTATTAACACAGACTCCTGGATTACCACATCACACAACGGAGGAAAAGTCTGCTTCAGTGGTGGGAATGAAAGCAAGCTCATTAAATAGACATTTAAACTCATAGCACATTCTCTATGTTTACATGTTCCATTTGACAAAGGTAATTGCAAAGAGACGTGGCGTATCCTGCTGGCTTAATGAGGGCTGTTATGACACAATATATATAACTGAAACCAAGGCTATTAAACAAGCCACTTCACTCAGTATTTAAATTATGGGATTTACACAAAATGCACCATTTCCCTACTGCGTGTCTCAAACAATTCCACATTGACATGCCATAATCAGTTGCACTCGATATGTTTGATTGAACTCTAATGTGCCGTTGTTAGAGGGCCCACTTCAACTTCGATCAGTGAACATCGCAAAACTTGTATTATTAAAACCCACTTTGTAGGCAAAGATATAGGGATTAAACAATTTATACTTACTCTGCAGTTTCCCAGCTCCTCAGCAGACAAGATAATGGTCCCACATTTCTTCCCGGGTATGCCGCTGAGGAAACAAATAGAAATCATTCACTTTTATATAAATATTGAACACAGCATAACAATGAAGACCCACTTCATCAACTTGTTTGTGGCTTAAATTGTATTAAAGCGACACTATGTAACTGTTCCCCTGTAGCGCCCCCTTCAGGTATTTAACGCCTGGTCTCGAGCCATATATGGCTCTTCCGGCTCGTCTGCTCCCAGCTGGTCGAGACCAGGCGCTGATCGAGACTGACGCTGATCAGCGGCAGCGAGTCGCGTTCAGACCCGGCCCGGTGTTCAACACAGCAGCATGTCACTCCGTCTCTACGAGTCGCGTAGCGGAGCAAATAAAAAGTCACCTGCGAGCGTGGACTGGCACTATAAGACTTGCGTAAAGCTGCCAGACAGCAAGTTGAACTACTTCCGCCGGAAGTACCGGGTCGGTCCCCAACATCTTACATTCAGCAGTATTCTGGCCACGGACCCCCGATGGCAGTGGCGGAGGCGCAAATCAACATATTAAAAGTCATTGTAGCGGCACAATTTTTTTCAAGCTGTTATTTTAAGGTGGAAAAGTTACATAGTGGGTCTTTAAGAGGCACCATGTTGACTTTTGCATTTACCACAAGTGATGCAATGCAATAAATTGCCCACCGATGAGCTGAAGTTTCTCAATGCTTGATGGAAATAAAGATTGTAGTGATGTTAGAGTCCAGTTATCTTCTGAAAGAGCCTTTAAGTACACCTGTGAATCAGGGATACTATTTCCACCAGGGAGTTTACCAGACAGTTCAATAATAACAATGAGAAAGATTAACGGAAATTAGGCTTTTTATGCAGCCACACTCTTCACTTGAAGCTATGATTTTACAGGGGTATTTTACATACAATTACAGCTTAATCATATCATTCATGGCAGAATGTGACTCAAGAGTGACAGTGTGGCAGCTCTAATGAGCACATTATTTAGTTTCATCACTGTCACTGAATAAAAAAACAGTTATAAATACAGAGTTTTTTCGTACAATGTGGAAGAAAACTTCAGAGAAACAAAACCCCTCTGATCCGCGTTTACTGAAAGTTTAAAGCTCCGTGGGTCTGCAGTTGTTTACTGCTGATTCTCGCTCCAGCAGATGATCAAGACACATCGCAACACATGAGCGGTACCTGTGTGCCTGCATGGCTGTGCTTCACCACAGTAGCTCACCAAGTCAACGGTGCTAACAAAAGAGAGACAGAGTTTATTGTTCCGGTTTGTTCTAAATGGTTTGGGGCTGTTGTTTCTGAAGCGAAACACAATTAGATCTTGTTTATATCCAGTCGCTACAACACTCCACTTCCACTGAAGCTGTGCTAACAAGGCAGAGCCCATTCCACTTCACGGAGCGCAAGACAGCATATCTACTTTCCCATCACACAGAAGCACTCCAGCTGCTGACACTCCTGTCATCTTTCAGGGTAAAGAAGGAAATTACACGGGAGTCCTGCGGTGGACGTAGCTGGAGAGCAATCATCAGAAGGTCAGATTTGCTGCAGATCCTCATTAATTATGACTGTTCATCTGACTGACAGTTCAACTGGATTCCATGTTACTAAATGGGGGGTAGAATTACAACGGAATATACTTGCAATAGAGCAAACCTGCGACGGCTGAACATGCAGTACTGTGTAGGCCAGGGAACTGACAGTGTGATGAGATGTAGCGTGGCTTCCTTTCGCTGGTATTCCTAGGCAATGCTACAGGCTGCTTCCAATAATTTTGACTTACATTCCAGGTTCCCAAGGCCCTTGATGCATGCAGTTTAACACTCCATAAAAGCAATAGTAGTTCCTCAATTAAGAAGTTTGATCAACCTTAATATAAATCTATTGACCACCATCAACATCAATGTACCGCACCAACTACATTGGTGCAAGGAAACTTTCAATGTCAGCCTTTCATGACACTGAGGGGGAAGGAACACTTCATTATCAAGCTCCTTAAGTATCAATTTCAAGGTTAATAAATGTGTCCTTTTATAATTGATGATTATTAAGTTGCCACTGTACAGTTTATGACGCCTCAACGAGCCAGTAACTCTCTCACCAATGAGGCCTGCTCGCTGCACACTCCACAGGTCAAGTTATCTCCCTCGGCTCACCATAATGACCAGTACTCTTTTCAAACTCGGAAATGAGATCCATTGATGTATAAAATATCCTCTCCAGACAGGTTACGATGCACCACCCTGATGTAATCTCTGCTGCTGAGACGAGAGCAGGTACCAAAGTGAAAATTGTCTTTTTTAATGAGGCATACATTATTTAGTGCTGCATTTTCTCTTGACAATGACTTGTTAAGTTGAAGAACAAATAAGCACTGCTGCAAAAATGCAGTTCCTGTGGAACAAGACTTTATTTTTATTGCAGAGACTGACACTTTTTTCCGGCAGTTCTAACATCATCTGACCTGCAATGTGACTGCTGGTGATATGAAGTACCCGGTTTCAAGAGGCCTCATTCACTCGGGGCTCATTCACTGGTTCCTCAGTGGGGAAACACTTTGATGATGAAATTATGTGAAATGTGCTGCTCCGGCTCTCTTTGCTTTACTATCCGCATGAGAACAAAGCCGACAGTCTGACTACTGTGAGCAACTGACAGTCGTTAGTCAGTCGGTCATGTGTATGTGTATTTGTTTCCACTGATTCTGCGCTGCTCACACATTTGACTATTCATGTTACAACAAACAAACATCATCAGGGTGTTTTGTGATGTTTAACAGTCAGGCAATACCCAGATAACCACTTCAGTAGTGGGGTTACATCATCAAGTAGACACACATTTACAGTATAATGTGGAATATAAGATTCTTTTATTTTGTGTCATACAGCTGTGGATTACGGAAGTGGATCTCACTCAACCGAGGGGTCGGGACCCCCAAGAGAATCTATATAACATCTCCTATGCCAGTGTAACCAGCATCAGAAATACAACTTCATTGAGTGTTTGTGAGAGTCAACTTGTGATTACCTTCGCATTGAAAATGCGGAAGGTAATGTTTTGATCGCCGTGTATTTGTATGTGTGCGTGCCTGCGTGTTATTTGTCAAAATAAATCAAAACCGAATTAAACCGAATCGCATTAAATTTGATGGGATGATTGATTATTATCTGGGGACTATTTGCTTATATTTTGGGATCGATGGGGTCAAGGTTCAAGCTCATGGTCATGAAAAGGTAAAAATCGTATTTTTACCTATAGTGCGGTCAATTTTTATCCAATGGCAACTAATGCCAACATGTTCATAATTCAATGCACAATCTTGTGATATGTGAAGGTATGCACTCTACTGAGTGCCCGTTCTAACTACCTTCGCATTGAAAATGCAGAAGGTAATGTTTTGGCCGGCGTGTATTTATTTGTGAATATGTCCGTTTGTTTGTCCGTCCGTTATTCGTCTAAATCAGACAAAACTGAGCCGATTCTTATGAAACTTGGTGGGTTGATTGGTCATGACCCAAGGAACAATTGTTTAGTATTTGGGAGTGATTGGGTCAAAGGTGAAGGTCACAAAAAGGTGGAAAACTTGTTATTCATCTAAATCAGACAAAACTGAGCCGATTCTTATGAAACTTGGTGGGATGATTGGTCATGCCCCAAGGAACAATGATTGGTCATGCCCCAAGTAACAATCGATTAGTATTTGGGAGTGATTGGGTCAAAGGTCAAGGTCACAAAAAGGTGGAAAACTTGTTATTCATCTAAATCAGACAAAACTGAGCCGATTCTTATGAAACTTGGTGGGATGATTGGTCATGCCCCAAGGAACAATGATTGGTCATGCCCCAAGTAACAATCGATTAGTATTTGGGAGTGATTGGGTCAAAGGTCAAGGTCAAGGTCAGGAAAAGGTGAAAAACTTGTTATTTGTCTAAATCAGACAAAACTGAGCCGATTCTTATGAAACTTGGTGGGATGATTGGTCATGCCCCAAGTAACAATCGATTAGTTTTTGGGAGTGATTGGGTCAAAGGTCAAGGTCAAGGTCACGAAAAGGTGAAAAACTTGTTATTTGTCTAAATCAGACAAAACTGAGCCGATTATTATGAAACTTGGTGGGATGATTGGTCATGACCCAAGGAACAATCGATTTTGGGAGTGATTGGGTCAAAGGTCAAGGTCAAGGTCACGAAAAGGTGAAAAACGTAAATTTGTGATATCTCGGTTAATTGGCATCCGATTTGCGTGAAACTAGTGCCAAATTGTTCATAATTCAATCTTGTGATATACGATGGTATGCGCTCTACCGAGTGCCCATTCTAGTTTATAATGAGTTTCTGACGAGGGATTCGCAGCAGATCAGGGGAAGAGACAAAAAATCCACAGTGCTTGGAACCCATTGTACAACATCTGAGCGCAACATATTTAAACTGAAGGTGCGTTCACGCCAAAAGCTATACTATTTTTTCGCGCGACCGAATCCCATGAAAAGTCCACGTACAGACGCGTGTGGCTGTGATAGACGTGATATTTTCCCGAGCGGCGTGTTTGGGGATTTACGGGCGACGCAATGTGGCCAAAACACTGACATATTGATAATCATCAGCATTATTAATTAGAAATTGATCAAGTTACCTTATTTTAATATATTTATGGTGCTTTACCATATAATACAGATATATTACTGTTCATTTTGAACTATGTTTCTTTGACACTTTGACTGGTTGGACGCTGGTACATGGTAATCTCTGTCGTCCATTCTGCCCTTTGCTTGAATATGAACTGCCTGAGAATATTCATACAGACATTCCTGTTCCATTGATGAACCGTACATGGGTTTCAATAATTGTTCCACTTGAACAAAAGAAACATCAAAGTCATGAGATACATGAGATTTACATAAATAAATGCTTCCCAGCAGGATCCCTTTCCTTGCTCCAGATGTTTAGCCACAGCACTGGGCAGGCTGTAGGAAAAGTGGTATATTGTACATTTCATCCAATATGCTATACCATGCTGGGGATTCATTGTCAATCAACAAGGATTTTTTATTTTTTATTTTTAAAGCGGACCCACGTGAATACGTTAAAACAAAAAACAAATACTGTCTGGAATTCAATGTTTAAATATGCAAATGAGGTTAACGACTATTACATTTAGGAGAATTCTACAGATGCTAAAAGACAACGTAATAAAATAAACACATAAATATGTATTTTGGATTTAAAAATGCATGGTATGCAAGAAATATTCAGGGCAGTGCCTACAAATCAGGGCAGTGCATAAAAAATAGATATTTCTGCCTGTGATGTCTTGCCCTAAATCCATTTTTGTGTTAAATAACTGCCCAACAACCTCCAGAGGTGTGAAGCTACACTGTGCACATCCACAAAGTATAATAGATTAAATATCAAACATTACCAATATGATTGGTTAGAAATAAATATGTTGTTACTTTAGTTGAAGGCTGCAGTATCCTCCATCTCCTCACGGGCCTGACTGCGGATATTCTTCTTTAGAGCATTACCAACCGTCAGTGTATTTGAATACAATTCAAGCTTTTAGGCTATTATATCACGTCATTTCTTTAAGATTGAATGCCATTTACAGTTAAGAGGAACAATACTAATTCTTCTTCAGAGGCAATAAAGGCATCTAAATGCAGCTAAATGCAGCTAAATGCAGCGTGTGAAGAATCGACATGAATGGGAGTTTTTATAAGGTGTTCTCGTTCAGAGAAGACTGATGGCAGCCTTTTATCGTCCAAGGCTTCTGTGCTTCGAGTGAATGATTAATGGGTTCAAATTAAGGCATAATGGGTTCCCGCGTGTGAGGAATGCAGGTGAGCAGTGACTGCACACACCACATGATGAGTAGATATGATCCCTAACAACATTCCTAGCTCAATATAATTAATACAGTCACTTAAAGGCTTCCCTTGGCACAACAGACACCTTGTCAGATGGTGCTGACCATTCAAATGCCACTGTAATATTTACAGTGAAATTAGCATCATGCTACCTCCTCTGCTGTCCGTCCAATTAACAGAAGATCCCAGAAGAGCAAGCAGAGCGTCATGAAAACCACTAACAATAGAGACAGAAATGAAACACTGCCTTGTAGCAGACTGTCCTCCTCTGCATAGAAAGAAAGCAAACCCTGAAACAAGGACCTGTTTTGCCAGATCCTCTGATTGATCAACTAAATGGAAAAAGATCAAGTGGCATATTTCATCATCCCTACAATTGCTTAGCTGTAAGTTTCAGAATAACAACAAGAGTATCTCTTTTCAATCTGAAAAACACATTTGAGTCATGTATTCTATCAAAGATCATTGCCAATGACACAATATGGATTATCCAGGCTCAATGTACGGGCTCTATAATTTCCCATCTAGAGGCATGACATGGTAATTCACAATTTCTGTATTCTATTACCTATCAGTGCGGAGGTGGGGTGGATGGAGGTTGGTGGGATTAAAGTCTGAAGAGGGACAAGGAAGCAATTGTTGATGCCATTCACTTTAAGGCATTAGGATGAGGAATGGGCTCGATATTTAACTAACGCAGCAATGTGGCGTACATATGAGAGTGGGGGAGGGTTCCCTGCTCGGCAATATGAGTGAGAGGCCAGGAAGAAGAACATTATTGTTTCTCTCTGCAGCTGTTACAGGGCGGGTCTCCAGTACATATTTTCCTATACTCGACAACATGACTGCAGTGTTATGATGCTTGGGAGATGGTTACTTTGCAATTTCACACCTGGGGATAAGAACATTAAAACATATTTTTTGGGAAGTGTAACCAAACAAGAAATAGGCACTTTTCACTCCACGAAACAATGATTTCAGTGAGATTGCCATCAATAGAGAATCCAATGGATCCCACCGGTTTACCGAGGGATACATCTAAATGAATAAAATGAATAGATTAACTGGTTTGAGACCAACAGAGGCAGTGGTGGGTAGACCAGAGGCAGTGGTGGGTGGACCACAAACATGGCTTTGTGCCACTGTAAACGTTTGGGCCAGTGGGCAGATCAGAGTTGAACAGAATTAGCAAGGTTGCCAAAAGTCTAGATGGGTTTAAATGGGATTATACCCCTAATCCCTTTGATCTTTATACACCGATAAGCATCCATAATCCCTCACCTCACAGGATTAAAAAGGAGGGATGAAAGTGCACCAGCTAATTTAAAAGGATACCAGAGAACCTAACAGTTCTCCGAGAGGAAAAGGAGAGCTGTCTCCTACCGGTGCTGCAAGAGGAGCTGGTCCTTGTGTTAAGATGCCGGCAGCCTGCTCTAAACTCTTTGAAGCTTTGTTAGAATGAGCACAAAGCACGTAAATAGGGCAGAGAAATGCTATGCAGAAAGTGAAGGATATACCAAACAACCACGAGTAAAGAATGTGTCTGCTTTCCGCTGTGGAGAACGAAGAACGAGGTGCAAGGCATGAAACCACAATGTGCCCAATATGTCATGTTTTTAATCTATTTGGTACTATTCACTGGATACTTCAGGAATCCCACTCATGAATAATGACCATCATCACAAGCTCAATTAATGTAAATAGTAGTGTTATTTCCATGAATTATGTTCGCTAATAATAGTTATTGAACACTAAATATAAAATACAATTACGTTTCAAATGCACTCCATTGTGGTATCGATGTAATGAGACTGTTGATGTTTTGATTAAGTACATTATGGAGCAGGCTTTACTCACTGTAACGATGTATGACTTATTGTAATTTTAAACAAATGAGATTTCCACCAACTAAAAATGACCTGTTTTGACAGAGAAAAAAAAGTTTATCAATCAGAGAGAAAACGTTCTCACTCGGGCTCCAGATAAAAACTACATGACTGTGAGTTCTCGTCCTCTCTTGTGCTCTCTCCCGCCAACAAAACCTCCTCTGGAGGAAATAACAAGCACATTTCCATTTCCCCACGGCAAGAGCAGAACATCACACTCTATCAGAAGCTGAAAGAGATACCCGGTTTTCGTGAAAACAGTATTACACATATGTTGTAAGTCAAAATGTACCCCACTTTCTCTCCATGGGCGACTGCCATTAAATCACAGCTGATTTTCGATTCCCATATTGCTAATGAGTTGGAAGGCCACGCCCCCTTTGGACCCCCCTACTGGTGCTGGGCAGCAATTAATGGCATTCATATCATGTTACACTGGGGCGCCCTGACCTCCTCTGTGGCGGTTACTGCTGACATTAGATTGCAATCTGCTTGTCGACAGTTCTCTTTCGGCTGTTAAATAGATTACTAACGAGGGAGTGTTAAACAGGCAGCAGAGCGCTCGCTCAGAGGCTCTTGGGTACCTTTTCATCAGATGAGTCCAGTGGCCATGACAGCAATGAACACAGTCTGCTTTGAGTGCAAACAAATCCGCCAAGTTCATCCACAGTCAAACACCTTCACTGCCCCTAAGGTCTCCATGATGAGTCTAAAGACAAACATCTATTGACTTATTATCAACAGAGCTTTAAGAAATAAGACCGTGAACAACATTTCATGGCAGAAAAAAAAGGAGAGATCCTTTTTGATTTTGTGTGACGTTAAAGTCCTTGAAGAGCAATTCAACTGAATGATGGAGAGAAAAAAGAAGTTTGCAACAGGAGGAGTTCTGCTGAAAGGGGAGTAGTTTGCGTCTTATGAAACCAAGATGGTAACTAATAAATCCCTGTTTCACCAGACAAAAAGGGTTGTTGTTGAATCAGCAAGCTGTTTTTTTCCTCATTAAGCAGGAACACACGTTATTAAACAGGGACCCTTGTTAGTTTTCAGGTTTGCAGCCCAAATTGGCATTTAGTGAGGCAGCAGAACGCTCTAATTGTGTGTGATGTCCCGAGGCGGAGGAGGCTGGTTACTGTAAGCCATCTGAAACATTTCAACTCCCTGTTAAGTAATACAGGGAAACATTAAGCTAAACAGGCAAAGAAAACTATCTCAATGCAAGGGCACTTTGATCAAAGATGAAACTTTTTTCACTCCCACTCGTTATTTAAATATGGAGGTGTTTTCATCTTGGAGAGGAACACTGAGTATCCCCAAATAAGTCAGCCTACTACATTAACCACCATCTTTAAAAGCACTCTGAGTCTCTGAAGTCCAGATGAGACCAGTGAAGTCCTCTGCTTCAGTTTTCTGTGAGAGGTTCATACATCTCTGCTGCTTGATACAGAAGTTTGATATCTGTAAGATTAACATTGTAAAAATGTATCCGACCCTTTTATGTTCAAATTTATTGTCAATCCGGATCATTGTGGGGTGTAGTGCTTTGGAATTAGGGTTTGTAAAGATGCATCTTAGAAACTACTACCATGTATCTCAGTTCTAGAAGGTTCTAACTGACTTACTGAACCCGTCCCCCGAGCGTGTTTACTCACACAACACAACTACCGGTATTTGGTTAAGTTCAAGAAAATATCATGCTTCAGTTCAAATAAGGACAGTAGTAACGTAACTGATGTGAGTTAAGTAACACAACAATGGTCAAATATGTCAACATTGACTTGGTTACACAACGACACAAACAGGGGTCACCAGGGTGAAAGTCTGGTGTTGGTTTGAACCATACTCCTCCCCAAATTAGATGTTGCTTGTTGCTTCTGTCGACCTCTGAGTATAAGAAATAAACTTTCTTTAAGAAACGACTTTCAAGTCTAATTGTATCACTATTACCATTGTTAACTGTATAGATGAAAGGCATAGCAACAATATCTAATGGGGGCAACAAGACACCACAACAAGATGTAGAAAAGCTGCTTGACGCATTTGTTACTTCTAGACTGGATTACTGCAACTCCTTATTACCAGGCTGCTCTAATAAGTCTCTTTGGCCCTCCGGTTGATCCAGAATGCTGCAGCTTGTGTTCTCACTAAAACTGAGAAAAGAGATCACATTACTCCTGCATTAGCTGCTCTGCACTGGCTCCCTGCAAAAGTATCTTCTTCTCCTCACCTACAAAGCCTTGATTGCTGATACTCCATCATATCTTAAGGAGTGTGTAGTACCATATCAACCCACTAGAGAGCTACGGGGCTACTTGTGGTCCCTAGAGTCTTAAACAGTAGGATGGGAGCCAGAGCCTTCAGTTATTAAGCTCCTCTTTTATGGAACCAGCTTCCACCTTCAGTCCTGGAGGCAGACACAGTCACCTCATCTAAGAGCAGACTGAAGACTTTCCTCTTATAGTCTTGTAGTTAGAGCTGAATCAGGTTCACCTGGTCCTGGAACAGGGATGTCGTCTGTGTACAGACTGTAAAGCCCTTTGAGGCAAATTTGTAATGTGTGATATTGGGCAATACAGAATAAACTGAACTGAATTGAACTGAATTAACGGTCAGTTATGAATGTCATAGTAGTTTCAGGGAAATGTTTCTCTGAACGTCCTGTGAGAAGAACCTTGTGAAAGTCAGTGATGGTGATATTGTTCCACTCTCTCCTGACAGCACTGAAAGCAAAGTGAGGCTTTTTATCACGATGGAGTCTGATTGGACAACAATACTTATGGATTGTGAGCTGCCGAAACACAGGACGGAAGAGATAAAAGTGTATAATACTACAGTGCATGGAAGAGAACAGCACGATGCGGGTTATTACTGTGTGTAATAGAATAAGTGCAACCTAAACTTGTAAAATGCAATCTAACAAAACCCCAGAAATCACTTTTAAAGAATAATCAGACTCAGTGTCAACAAATACACAATATTATCGGTTTCACAGATATAGTATTCATAACATCGCTGTTGTGTTGAATTGCATTACATTGTACTGCTGTTGGGTTATTAAATACATAACTTAATGTTGAAGCAACACTTATACTTATAGAGATGTATGATCATATATATAGTGTTGAAATTGTGTCTTCACTGGGAACACAATGATGAGAGTATAATTATATTTCAAACTTACACAAAAATACCTAAATGTATTGGATTTTAGGAAATGTCGTGTTTCAGTTTCAGATCTCTTGTGATTTGACTTGATTTGATCATTAAAACATGGCTGATATGATGAAAGCAGAGCCCAGTTTAATTTATTTAAACAATCAATGTCATTCATCAGTCCGTTCACTGTTAATCATTCATCATCTGCTTAGTGTGAGCAGGAATCACATAACATGTGAACGACAGATGTGTCAATCAAAGATTCATCTGCAAAGTCAGAGTTGATTGTTCTGGTTTGGAGCCATCTCGAGCTTTTGTTTAATTTTCTCTAGAGACTTCCAGATGCTTTATTAATGTTGATTGTTTATTATCATCAATAAGCAGGTTTAACGTTAACACATTCTGTTACACGTTGACCACAGATTCCCACAGCAGAGAAAACAAATGATGACCACCAAAGCTGTGATTCAAAACAGATAATTATCAAATCAAGCTTCTGTGATTTTGATCAAATATTGTCTGTGCCTTTACTCTGCCATGTATTCAGGAAATTATAGAAAAGATTTATCAGTTTAACTGCACTTTCATCTTTCGTCATTTATTATTTTAGTTGTGGTCTAATCTAAATCTAGAATCTGCTTGGCCTTTAAGGCTCCACTGTGCTCCACTGTGTGTGTGTAAGGGAAACCTTCAGAGCCAAGCAGATTTAAAGAGAATAAAATAACTTACCGTCACGCTGATAGCAGAGCACATGACAGAAAATCAATGTGACATCGAACTGCCATCATACAACCACATCACATTCTAGAGCGCACACATTTCACTTCCTGTGAATTGAATGTAGACTTTCTATAAAGGACGACAACCTCACAGTGTTGTATTGTCTTCTCTCATAATTACAACTAGAGACAGTAGCTGACCTCTTGAATTTGCTGAAGAGTCACTTGCAGTGCACTAGAAGGTGCTTACGATATCTTGCCTTTGTATAAATATTCTTCCTGAACTTTTTATTTAGTTGCCACTATGATGTGTTGTAAAAACAAATACAAGACAAGAGTATTCCTTTTAAAGATGGTTTGGTTCCTGCAGGTGGGATCCGGTTCAGATGAGCCTCCGACAGTTACGGCTCTCATTCTATATTCAATTCAGCATGTATGTTTTATTTATGTTGTTTTCTATATTCCTCCAAAACCATCTCCTCTCTTGCCTCCCATGGGTGCTGTCTTTACACCCACGATAGTCATTGCAGTTTTGCATTTGGTGTATTTCCTGCCTGGAGCACACAGCAGCAGGGCACAGTTACAGTAGGCTAATGGGTTCGACATGCTAATGTTGTGCTGCATTCATATGCTCTAGTGTTGTGGTATAATGTACCTTATCAACACTAAAGGTTACTGCCATTTGTATAATGAACTTTAATATCCCGTTACCTATACAACCATAGTACGATTATCCCACAGGCTACAGAATACACATAATTACAGCCATGAGAGCAGCTCACACGGTTTCTCTGTGAAAGATGGCATTACCTGCATCAGTCAGCTCTATAGCTTTGCATTGGCTCAGCTACCAATGACTTGGATACATGCTTCTCATTAAAACCACATTATAAACAGAAATTATCTGTACCACTGTGTCAGTTCAGCGCTTCATAGCTCACATTATTCCCACTGGCAGACCTCTCCATCTTAATAAAGACACAAGGGTAAAACCATACATCTCATCCGTCTCGTTATTTTCCCCAAGACAAATACGTCTAAGAAGATTTGCTCTCAGTGAACGGCGCAAAATTACGTTTGTTCCCATGGGCACAGCACTTACAAATTCAGAAATGATTGAGGGGAATTATTGAATCAAGCAGGAGTAGCAGGTTTCTGCATATATGAAAGGGAAAGTGTGTGTGTGTGTGTGTGTGTGTGTGTGTGTGTGTGTGTGTGTGTGTGTGTGTGTGTGTGTATGTGTGTGTGAGTGAGGTCTCAAGTAAAGTCTTTGTTGCGTTGAGACGCAAATGTGATGTTCAGCCTTGTTTCATGAAACTTGCATTCCTATATATATATATATATATATACTTTTTGAAGGCAATGTAATGCCGTTTGGATTAAGAGTTGATTATTTAATGCATATTAAATGTTTGCAGCTATGTTAAATGTTACATATCTGCAAACTGGTCACTGCAAAATGGTAGTACTGACTTTATCCGTAAAACATTCTTCGTCAATGACATGTTGACATTGTGAACGGGCACACCGGCAATTACATTTCCTCCAAAATGTTTTTGAAAAAGCAAACGTGTAACAGATTGTGTCACAGACTGTGTAACGGCATTTTGAAGAAGACCAGCTTGAAGTTGTCTGTCGTGAGTCCACACTCTGATAGTATGTGTGGAGTTTGTGAGGTGTGTATCAGATATGGTGAACATTACTGAGTAAGTAAAATGGCTTCCAATATACTTTTGCATGTGTGCGCTGGTTGTAGGAGGCAGCACAGTGATGGCAGATTAAGAAAGAAGGTGAGGTTTGGGGAGAATAAATGGGAAATGAAGTGTGGAAAATAGGGAAAGGGGCTGCTGATGTGCTCCTTAAGCAGGTCATTGGATGCAACGGGCCTCCGGAGGGCTTGTTAAAGCATGGCTAACAGATTTCCCCAGTAGCTGCGGGAACCGTTCCCCGGCTCTGGTCCGGAGAGGCACTGTCACTTCAGGACGCAAGGAAATGGAGCACATTGCCATTAAACGTCTCCTCAGCTATCATCTACCACAGGAGGCGTGGAAAACTCCATTACCCATGGATCCCATTTAGCTATTTAAACAGGTCAGGGCTGAATAAAATTCTACCGTTAAGTGAATGTTATCAGGAAAAGAAAATGTAAAAGAAACCCATACTTTTCCTTTATTTCCTAATTGCTACAGGTACTTCCTGACATACAAGCTATTGAAACCATTAATCGCAGAGTAACTGACTGTTTCACAAGGACTCACTTCTGCAGTTTTTCAAACTGCGTTCTTTGACGACAACCATATAATCTCCATCGCTCTCCGCTGCAGAGGAGTCTCGGTGGGGATGGAGGTGCCCTGCTGAAGCTACACAATCAATACTTTTTCCCATTGTGTCTGCCGGGGGCTCCCGAGTCTTCTGCCTGTCTCTAATGTGTGAAGCCTGGTTTGCAGCATACTGGTGAACACGGTCTCTTTATCCTGCTCATGCTCTTATTCAGCACTAAAGCTGTGTAATCCACCGCCACCAGTCCCTGGCAGAGTGTATGGTCAACACCAAAGCCCTGTTATTCACACAAGCTCCCACTGCCAGGGCCAGCACTCACACAGCACTTCACATAGGAGGCGTCACAGTCTCACACACCAACACAAGCTTCGTATAGCTCATCAAACTCTCCTTCTCTCTTGCAAACAGACACACATAACTCAAAGAGGCGTGCACAGGTCTGTTGGTGCTAATGGCTTCAGGGCTTCATATTTCCCAATTTACGTTGAAGGGGTTGATAGTGCCATGTGTCTCACGCTGACTTCAATCTGCTCTCCGTGCTAGATGGCCTCCCTAATGACAGTAATTGCATCGAGGAAGCCCCCGGTCCTGTTCAATTACCCATTCTAATGCAAGCACACGGGTGTAATCTTGCAGTATAATGTACGATACAGATGGCTCGAGAAGGCAGACAAATTCATCACCGCCTCATCTTTGCTGCAACTTGGGAAATCCAGTAGGAGAACCATGTCACATCTAATAATATCGGAAAACTGTCTGCAAAAGTTAAATTGTTATATTTGTCTCCTTGAGAAGATACGTAAAGGATCCATGGAGGTCTGGATCGTGGTCTATGCCTACTACCAACTATTTAACTCTAATGTGTCTTCTGTACACATGACATCTATTCATCTGCCCATCCTGGAGAGAGATCCTCCTCTGTTGCTCTGCTGAAGGTTTCTTCCCTTTTTTCCCTGTGAAAAGGTTGTTTGGGAGTTTTTCCTGATCCGATGTGAATTCCTGGGACAGGGATGTCGTATGTGTACAGACTGTAAAACCCTCTGAGGCAAATTTGTAATTTGTGAGAATGGGCTATACAAAATAAACTTAATTGAATTGAATTGAAGCAAAAATCTGTACCTGGCTCTGAGTGGCTGTTATTTTCACAAACAATTGTGCAAAATCCGAGAGTGAACACAGTAAAAGGAGCACTCACCCGAGAGGTTTCTCCAGGCGACTGGCAGGTGATCCCACAATCTCTCCCAGTGTGCAGTAGACCTGTCCCAGGAAGTCCTGCCATGAGGGGGAGCATGAAGTGAGATGAAGAGAGACGTAGGATGGGGGCGTCCAGGTGGATCACGGGGGTGACAAGGAGAGTCGTGAGGAGTTAAGCAGCGTTATAAGAATTATACGGTTATGAATTAGAACATCTGAGGCAGACACGTACGTCAATGTCGGTTGGCTTCCAGGGTGAAGGAGGAGGAGCAAGAGAGAGAGACCAGGCAGGAGCAGTGACAAGACAAAGCATATCATGGAACAGGAGGCACATGACTCAAATACCAGACTGTCATCAAACAAGTGCAAGAAAGAAGAGCAGTGGAAATGTGAACAGGCTGAAAAGCAAAGGGTGCAGAGTCAGAGTCTGAGACAAAGAGAGAGAGAAAAGTGGAAGTGAAACATCACAAGAGATGGGAAGCTACGAGGGACGAAAGAGTTTCAGTCAAAACAGTTTACAGACCATGCAGCATGGAAACAGAACAAGTAAAGCATCACACCGATAGACGCAGACGTACTGCTGAACATGTCTGGACTATGCAAACCAAAAGCCGCAAATATATTCTTTGTGTGTTGATGTAGAATGAGTAAGAAGTTATTCATCAAAGCTTTTACCATAAATAAAACACAAGCATATCATCAACGCGTTGTTTAACTGAATGTATGTTCTATAATAGCCACATTTATATGTGTATTTGCTGGCTATCTAAACTAAAAGCAACACTACAGAGCTCACAATACATTGTGTTGAAAAGCTTTAATAATGATGTGCAATGCTTCTTTTCTCATTTTAAAAAAAGTTAATGAGGGTATAGCAGGTGCAAATGCAACTCTGATTGTTCAAGCTCTGGAGGAATGAAATATCTAATTTACAAACTGAAGCAGATGTAAAATATAATACAAACAACATTTGGCAGATGGAGCATAATTTATTCCTTATTCCAAAATATATTGGAGTATTTCAATGCCCCAAACTTTGGTTTGCATACAACCGTACTTATATACACAGTAATAACAATTCTAACTAATATAAAATAAAATACATTTCTTCACTTACATGTTTTGCAAGATCTGGACTTTTCGAATCAATATCATACCTGCAATTACAAAGAGACCACACATCACAGGAGCAAAGATGTGGGCAAAACATCACGAGACATTACAATTTAACTATCGACTCCCATAAAGAAAATACTGTCTGCTGAGTGGACATGTTCTGCCTATCAATCACACACCTGGGTCATTGAGGAAGCAAAGGGGAAAGACATACGCAGTAATGTTACAGTTAATTAAGCAAGTATTTCTATAGTTTATGAATGTAATTTCTTTACTACGCCGAGGGGATCATATTGAAACACTCTACCAAGGCTGACAAAGTTTCCAGCATTTGCCAGTCAAACTTAATGTAAAAGTAATTAAACCTCACTGTGCCCCAGCTCCCACTTCTGTGATAAAAGAAAGATGTAGATGAGCAACTCTAATTAAGGCACTACCTCCTTTCCTGTTACTGAGTCAAATCATGATAGCATGCCAAACTCATTCAGTATGTGTCTAAAAATCCACAGAGACCTGCAGCTCTGTCCTGGATACATCACTGAGGTCCACCAGGGACTTAATGCCTGAAGCGAGGGGAAAAAACAAAGGATGTTGTTTTTTGGAAGCGTAGCTGTTCCACTTAGGAAAGAGGGAAGAGTGGAGAAAATGATCCTGACTCTTTTCTGGGAGATCTCAAAATGAAACTGCACCTTCCTGACCCTCTCGCCAACCTGGCCTTTGTGAGAGGAGGGAGGCAGCTACATGTGAAAGAGTGGATGAAAGGGGTCTTTTTATGGGACTTGGTTTCAGACATGTGCAGGGGGAGATTAAGGATAAAACTTTATATGAAATATGCATCACCCTTATACCAATCTCCCTTCAACAAATGACTACTGAGACACTACACCCATAAATAATTCCTCAGGAGAGCCGAGCTGGTGCCAAGGGCGGGAAGAGAGAAAATGAGAGACAGGAAGATGGAGAGGGGATGAAGAGATATATGGAGGGAGATAGATCATGAATGAGGGAGAAGATGTAGAGCGTGTGATGGAAACAAAAGGAAGAATTGGGAGGACTGGGTAGGAAGAGGATGGCAAATGTACCACACTGTGACTCCCAGAGGACCGGATCAAACAGAATAACTCACACATCAAAGCGCATGTTCTGCTTCTCCTCAAAGAAGTAGTCCAGGATGTACTTCCTGACAAAGTCGGGGTTTAGTGTGTTGTCGATCACCTCTGTTCTCCCAAACTAGATCAGAAGCAGGAAAGAAGAGGAACAAGATAGAAGAAGAAGAAGAAGTAAGCCCAAATATTTGACACAGCACATCATGCAGTTACTCAGACACTACATCCACTGCTCCATTACCCCACCCCCGTTATCTTCACTAAGCAACTGTGTGAGTTCACAGCTTCAGATAAGCTCCGATTTGATTAACAGATGTCAGTGATCGCACAGTCAGCTCTTCTTCTCCACGTCTGGGGCCGAGCATGCCTGAGGAAAAACACTTTACGGAGTCCAATTACACTTATTTAATTAATACCACATTCACGCCACCGTCGCTCTCACAACCACTTCAGTGTGGGCAGGGGAAGACCAAGACCGAGAAGAATAGTGACTTTCACATTTTGTCTTTCCACCGGGGAACTGTCACAAATGATGGAACGATAGAAAACGATCTCCTGGCTTTAGGAAGAAAATAGGAAGCTGGCCGCACAAACAGTGAAATCATAAAGTATGCGTTACAGAGCGAGACCTTCTGATGAAGTGATGTGCTGATAAACAAATCAACAGACAAAAAAGCGAACACTTTAATTTGATCCAAAATGAATAATTCAAAGTCAGAGAACTGATGGTGAGCTGCATGATTAAAAGAAAGTGTAACCATAAACCGACACAGTGAATTAATAATAGCAGTGTTAGAGCTTAATATGTAGATGAAACAGCAGGATTATAAGCGCACACCTTTGTGTTTACATCCAGTAGGGATGAAACTCAAAGTGGGAATTAACAAGGTAGTATCATTAAGGCAGTAGAATATTTTTACCGGATGGATGCCTATAATAATGCAAAGACAGGCAAGCTGCAATGTGTGTGATATACGACAGTTAGAGAGTGGGTTTGAGGAAACACACACATATAATTGTCTAAGCCTATGAAGGATGAAGTGGTGTGTGTGTAGGAGCTCTTCCTCTACGTCCATGTCAGAAAGTGAGAAGGAGGTTAACTCTCCACCAGGCGCACAGATGGTTATTTAAGTAATAGGAGTCAAATGTGGTGGGAGGGAGCCAATGGCATATTCAATTTGTTTTCGGACCAAACGTAACAGAATAATTTAAATTAGCACCTGAACAAAGAGCCACCCAAGGATTTAACAGATCTCCCTCTCCACATATTATTCTTACCTTCGGCAAGTACACAGTTGACTTGTAAAGCCAGAGTTGCAAAGCATTACAATTAAGTGTCAACACGCTCAAAAAGAGAACACAGGGATACAGAGATATCAGGCCGTGTGCACTTCTTTCTCTCCCAAACCCCCAACTAGGATAAATGGTGAGCTGCAATGTCAGAAAATTAATCTTGGTAGAAAGATTAATGTCTCAGAGTCTGGCTGGAAGTGGAACGACGAGGGTTTGCTTAAATTGAACAAGGTTTTGTTGTGTTAGCTTTATGAGTAAAAGCAGTAGAAAGAGGAAAACCTGCACAGAGAGTAATCACAGAGGAGGGAGTCAGAGGGAGAAGATTCAGATTGAATTAAATTGACATATATTTGTATTGCACCATATACACATGATACAAAAGCAATTTACAGTGCTATAAAACAACAAACACAAAAAGACAACAACAAAAAGCACCAAGCGTGGGCTGAGCTGAAGCAAGTCTAAAACCAGCAGGCAAACTGCTCCCTTATTTAGACGCAGAAACACTGATCCCAACTGATCTGAAGTCAGTTCACTGGACTTTAAACCAGTCAGTGCTTTGTAAACCTAACGGAGGATTTAAAATCTTATCTGAAAGCAACAGGTAACCAATGGAGGCTTTGGAGGCCATACGGTCTGCTCTTTTTGTCCTGGTTTGAAAATGTGCCCCTGAGTTCTATGCATTGTCAAATATATACTGCACACAACAAATACATGCATGAGTTCCTCTGAGTCGGTTGTGAAGGAAAGCCTCTGGTCTGTCTGTCAGGATGCTGAATGATAAGTCAAATGGAGTACAGGTCTCAAGTGAAGCCTGGAATCACAACACTATCCATCCGATTGTTTTGTTATTCTTCTCTTGATGGATGAATGTGAAAGACTCACAGCTGATGGTGGAGTTTGTCCCCCAGAAGAGCAATTGGATTACAGACGGCTGACGGCGCAGCGAAAGGTTCTCCGACCAACCCTATCTACTCTTGGGAGAGCACAGCCGCATTAGATGACAGAGGGGCAAACGGGGCGCTTAGCTTTATCAATACCGAGCAGCTTGAGTCTGCTGCTCACAAAGCCAGCTGTCCCCTGCACTGAAAACACCAGCCTGTCTCTCTTTCTGGGAGACACGGTCAGGCTGTAAGCTCGAGGCGGGGTCGTGTTGCCCGCGGTGACAAGTATAAGAGGCTCTTCCCGCCTGAACTCTGAGCTTGATTCTTGTTTAATGCATGACAATGAGTAAAACTACTGGCTTAACTCAAACAGTATCCCTGTTCTGATCATAGCTTTACTGTGGGCCGAGGCCAGGTGATCGCTCTTGATGGATATTTGAGGGGAAATTTCAATCAGCCGCCAAGTTTAAGTAGTATTTACTCTCCACTGAGTGTTCCAATGCTTTGATGTAATCACTAGTAAAGCAAAGGAACACTCAGCTCACTCAGTTAATCAAAAAATCAATTAAGCCATCGATCAAACATCCAACCAGTCAATCATTCAGACAATCATTCTGGTTAATTGTCCCTGCTGGGAAATGTATGATGGAGTCAGGTTAGCAGGATGGACGAGCACAAACACACAACACACACGGTGCGACAAGAATTAACCTCCATGGAGACACACAGATGACACCAAACACATTCAAACTAAACATATCAAGACAACAACAACTCTCAAGAAAATTATGTTGAACCTGTTCAAGATTGAAGTTGAAATGTGAGTCAGTTGTGTCAGTTTATTCTCAGGTAAAATATTATTATGCGTGTGTGTGTGTGTGTGTGTCTTTGTGTGTGTATGCGTGTGTTAATTTGCCATTTGAAATATGTGTGTCTCTCATGTTGAAATTCATGAAACTTGCTCTGTACCACTGAAAGCTGGTTTAAACCGTCCTCCATCTTCAAGAGCCAACACCAACACCAAAACACAGATTATAACTGAACCTTTGTTTCTTGGCGGCGAGTGTTTCGCACTCTTAAATCTGTGTGTCACACCGCTGTGCGGCAGCGTGACACCAAGGTCTCTGTGGAATCCATAAACATCGCTCCTATTGAGCCACTTTGTGGGAGCAGAAGCAAAATATGTTGAGCTCTCACAGTATCTGTCTTCCAGTTAGGAAGCTTGTATATATACAGTATTGATTGGACTGGATACATTTTGGACTTTGTTGGCTTTTAGCTTATTTTTTTAAGTGATTCATGGTAACAAAGAATAGCTGGATGCCGTACATCAAAAGAACATCCGACTGCAAAAAGAACCCGGAAATATTAATTTACAGAACGTTGTTGTTTCTCTGTTTGTCATCCGTTAAGATTACAGGGACAAATAATTCCCATGGGATCCTCTGTCTCGTCACAATCTCGGCCTCCTCTACCTAATATGCCTCTCTTAATACAAATAGCTGCCACCTTAATCAGTCACAGCTAACACAGCTCTGACCAGCGTGCGGATGTTCACAGGGTCAATCAATTGCAAATGATTGACACTCACAGCATTTACCTCGAGGGAGAAGAGGGGAGGCTCGGGAGGAGGGGGTGTAAACAGAGAGCTGTCATGGAGAGGAGACCGAGGGCCTGATTGAGTTGCCTTGACAGAGTGACGGCTGCAATCTCTTACCTCTCTCCACTGTTTGGACTCGACGCCCTGCGTGTACAACACCACCACTGAGAAGAGAGAGAGAGCAGGAGGATACGTTGTCACCACACAATCTCAATCAAGCATCCTGCGTCTTTAAATGGTGTTTGGAGTGTTCCCTCTTTGCTCACATCCATCATTAAGTATCCTGCAATGCCCTGACAGCATAATTAAGTGCCACACTTGATGATACTGCATTCCATGACATTCTGGGTTTCATTTCCATGTGCACAGAACAAAGCTATAAAGCCGGATCTCAGGCTGCTGGAGCACAGTTTAAGCTGTGCAATCAAAATACAATTTGTTAACGGCAGGATTCGGTGTATTTCTGTTTGATTTTGCGAGTAAATGATGCTGAGGCTGGCGAACGGGATGTGACCTGTCATATATCCCAGGGTTCATCTTCAGGCGAATATAAAACAGGCCAGTGGGATATTTTCCCAGTTGCTTATTTGCACAGGGATTGAGCATCCACCCTATTATAATAAATGTCTGATCCATTCTTTATCCCACAGGAAGTATCAGAGAAGATGCCTTTCTGGAGGTTCCCCATGTGTCCCACCAAAAGATACCCATTTGTATTCAAAGGATGACTTTTATTCCCTGCAAGCATTAAGGTACTTTCAGGGAGGAAAGGTTGTCACATTACTGTGCAAATGATATGCAGTTATTGAACGCACACTTTGAAAAAGCAGAGTAAACTAAATCAAAGTTAAGCTCAGCAAAAGTTAAAAGTATAGCTTTGCAAAAAGGAGAAGAGGTGTCAATGAAAAAAGTTAAACTGCAATACACATTGGGAAGAATTGTTGAGAACTTACATGGGTCGGATTTGGAGAAAGTGTCTCGGTCCAAGAGATTCCTGCAAGAGAAGAAAACATTCACACATTAATATTAGGGTTGGGCATGAGTTTAAGACCGCTGTGTAAAAGTTGAGGAGCATCCCTCTTGTAAAGGGCGACCCAATAACTGCACGGTGATTTACAACCACACTTTACTTCAGATAAACCACACTGTCAAGAGAAAGATCATGGCATGCATGGCAAGGTTGTTATTTATTTGTATTCAAGTGTAGCATTTTAACAACTGCTAAACTCAAAGTGAAGCATTCTTGAAAGTATTAAAAATAAAAAATGTGGCCTTGTTCTTTTGTTTATTACCTTATTTTCGAACAAATTGCATAATTAATACTGATAAAACTGGTAACCAAAAGATGTCTGGCATTGATGGACCCGTGTTTGTACTCATTATCACAACAAAGGTTTGACAACATGTCAACAAGACCACAGGAACAACATGTTGTCGTCACAGTCACCGAAACAGTAGAAATACAATGAAGACAATGGCGCACATTCAAAATTATTCTTTGCAGTATAATTTGAGCCACTTTGTCCAAGTCAAATCAGTACATGATTATACTCTACTTGACAACAGGATGAATTAGAGCTTTAATATTTGATTAAATGATCAACAAATAACAAAACAAAATCAGCAAATACTTGACAATTAATTAATAATGTAAGTAATTTTTTCGAGTGACACAATGGTTGTTTGCAGGATCTCAAATGTGAGAATGTTCTACTTTTCTTTTTCTCGTAGTATATACTTTATCTGTGTTTTGGACTTTTGGTCAGACAACTAATGATCAGTCGAAGCATTAACGCCTCATACATATCTGATATTGGTCAAGAAATCTTTCCGGCATACAACATTTTCATCAGAATGAATAGTGTGCTATTTGTTAATGCTCTTTATATAAAGTATATATAGTCAAATAAAACCCTGCCTTGCTCGCGGTGGAGGTGCTATACCCAGACACTCTGATTGGCTTACATACTCATTCAATATACAAGATCGGCAATCAGCATTAACATTATTCATTCAATCTCTATTTTTAGCCTGTTCCAGATTGGTTTGTGCTTGTGGATATGCTGCTATAGGCTTATAGCTGCTGGGGGACGTTTGGGATGCACTGAGCACCTCTCTCCTCTTTTCTTTCTCCTATGGATGAATCTTCATCTCTCCATCACACATGACTAACTCTGCTTTCTCCCCGGAGTCCTTCTGACTTCACAATCACGTCTCATGGGGTCATCGGACCCTATGAGACGGCATAGATCCCATCTGCTGATGGACCATCGATGGTTGGATCGTGAGTTCCTGCCACCAGCTGTGCCACTGCCCTGCTGGGACTCCGCCCACTCCTCCACTTGGGAGGTCTCCAAACTCTCCATCGTGGAATATGCCTAAATATGAACTATTGATAAACTGTCAGATTCCTTGAATGTATTTTAACTCTAAATATGTCCTTCTGTACACATTACATCTATTCATCTGTCCATCCTGGAGAGGGATCCTCCTCTGTTCTCCCCTGAAGGCTTCTTCCCTTTTTTCCCCCTGTAGGGTTATTTGGGAGTTTTTCCTGGTCCGATGTGAGGTTTTGGGGCAGGGATGTCTATGTGTACAGATTGTAAAGCACTCCGAGACTAATTTGTAATTTGTGAAAATGGGCTATACAAATACACTGAATTGAATTGAATTGAATTGAATTGTTTCTTAGGGAGACAGGAACATTTCCCTGACAACTCGCGTCATTACATTTTAGTATTCACTGTACAACACAGCAGAGATTAGCTTTAAAACCCAAGGCTACTGCAACGGGCCTGTGCATCAATCACTTAATGCAACATTTTAAATGAGAGGCATGATCTCAGTAGCATATCTGTGTAGTGAAAAAGACTATAAATATGTCTTGTTTCTGCTCCCGGATTGTGAACAGCAGCCATAAATAACATGCATGTAGCGCACAGCAATGGTCATCCCTTTAGGGGACAGCTGGATACCAGGGATGGACACAAGCAAGGGGGCTTCATTCATGTGCACATGATGCTGCCTTCCTGGACGCAAACACCGCTGTCACAGGGAAACGAGAACAGATGTAGCTTGGTTGGGTATTAGAATTGGCTGACCTGACTACAGCTGGAACATTGTCAGTGTAATTATCGGTGGAGATAACAAAGCCAGCCATGACTAACTGCCTCTTTGTATCCACCTGTAACCGTCTGGCATCCATTACCCTCCGACAATTAGCTCGCCTATCACCTCATCCTGTCTCTCGGCGGTGAAGAGAGCGGGTCACGTGAAAAAAACATCACGTCCTATTTTGACATTAACATAATGTAGTAAACAAGCCTCCATTTGTGTTGCTGAGCCTCACTTTGCTCTTGCAGAACATTTCTATTCCAAGGAGAAATGATCAGTCTACAGATGTACACACCGACGCAAACGAATCCACCAACATACGGTTCGCTTGGCCAGAGAACATACAGTGGTGCCACATAAGGGGTATTACCGAGAGAAGATCATTATCTTGAAAGCTGATGTAGGACAAGTTTGTTGAAGATAAAGTTCATTGAAAATAGGACAAAAGTAATTAGATCCAGCTACTTTTCACACCAAATTTCATCTATCAGCCTTCTTTCATACTGAAGCACGTGTGTAATCACTACGGCCGTCTTCTTATTTGAGACACGTGAATGCAAATGGAAAACTCCACTTGTATTCCTCTTGATCTCAACTTCATTAAGATTGTGAACAAAATAATAATCTCCTCACTGGAGATTAGTCACTGGAGCATTGTATATGTTATCACATGTGAGCGAGAGTCTGTAGTCCATGATTAGATGTGGAACAAACAAAATAACAAGAAATTAAAGTATGTATATATATATATATATATATATATATATATATATATATATATAATTTAAATAGCTTTCCTTCATCTGTTTTATCATCCTCAACAAAGTAATGTGTTTATTTGTCAATGAATTAATCTTGCAGTTATCGGTTATGCACACTTGGTAAGGCAGTACCAGGAAAATCAGCAAATTATGGATTAGTATCACCCAACCAATGCATGAATCTGCAACTCTCTCAGGCGGCATCAATGTCGATAAATATTAAATATTAAGATACATCTCCACTAGAGTAAGTTTGACCTCTAAAACGTGAACTTACATTTAGAAGAATGTAATAGGAGAACATGTTCCCTCTTGGTCAGTTACCTGGAGATATTTTAACAACTTATTGGTCCATGTAACCGATTATTAAACTGAGAAATGGAAGAATTAATTCCTGCACCCGCAGTGCCTTATTGCCAGAAGTCCCTTAAATCTCCTCCACTTTCTTAGAGTTGTCAAAATCATAATTGGCACCAATGGTATCTAATTCAGTAGAAAGCGTTTTTAAATTGGCTTTAATCTGGCTTGCCAATTACAGTACTGCTGCCTCATTGTGCTGTAAAAGGACAACACAAATACAAGCTTGAAAGTCAAGTATCTGAGGACGGAACGTCTCTTTATTTCATTAGAGAGAATGGGAGATTGCTGGGAGGAGGAAGTGAAGGACAGTTAGCATTTTCAAGTCACTTCCCTTTTACTACTGCCCTACGGCCCCCTCCATTTTAATTGAGGACCCACATTATCTTTCCTCTCATACACCATGGGGGCAATAGGTCTAACATTTGTTTAATATGGCCGTAAGCTGCCTCTCAGGGGTGAAACGGTCAGGGAACCAAACACGTGAGATACATGCTGCAGCAGAGGTCAGCAGACCCTTTACAGACTGGAGGAATTCCATTATTTAGACGGAGATACTACTTTCCTTCAGGGTGTTTTTGTAATTCTTAAAAAGAAATGTCAGCAATATATAAAGCAGGACCGACCATCAGATACATACGTCAAGGAGCACTACTGCTGAAAAAAAACGACTGATACAATGTAATGAACTCCTGCATGTCATAACGGGAAATGATGTTTGCCTGCATTGCACAACTAAACCCCTGAATCATGAGAGGTGATGATTCACATTAATGTTGCTTTTGTCTGGATCTCAAGAAACCCTCCGTTTCATTCAATGTGCAATTTGGTCCCTTTATTGGTTCCAGACCCATCTGCTGACCTTCCCTGTGATGGCACCAGGTGTCTTCTCCTCCTCCATCTGTTTAATTATTCCGTTTCTGTTCAACCCGGGAACTCTCCGGGTCGACAGTACCTGCAGCCGAGCGCTCCCTGGGCGGCCGTCTCGCAGGCACTGACACAATCTCAGTCGTAAAGCCGCTCGTATAATAGATGAGAATTCACACACGCCGTGACTCCCTGTTTTAGAGGGGCTTTCGGTGTGTGACCAATGTCAGAGCTGGGAATAAGATCACCGCTAATTGCATTGTGTGACAGCTCAGGGTGTGTGCAGGTAAAGGTCTTCTCTGTGTAGATGTGAAGGCGATGCACACACTGATACTATGCGGCTGTTTAAACCCTCGCAGAGAGTTTTGCACTTAGCCGACTGTTAGAAAACCGAAGCTGCTGATATCCGTGCAGGCACACACACTAAACCATGTAGTACACAAACCATCAAATTAAAAGCACATTAAATTCCACATTAGGAACCCAATAAAGCACAGTGAAGTATTTCTAAGCTTTTACATATGTGGGCGTTCTAATGACTAACTCATCATTAACTTAAGATAGAGAAAGTAAGCTCTGCTTGGATTCAGGCAAGTGTGAAGTGGAGATATAGCAGGGTCAACGTGTTCATGAAAATAAAGGCTTTCATACAAACTTTCTCCGAGTATAAAACTAATTGAGGGAGCAAGGGATGAAGTAGCTGCAAGCGTAAAGCCCAAAGGGTGGAGAGTAGTACGCAGCAGGTAAAGTGGTGCTGAGCCATAATGATCTCACACCTCTTCACTCAAAGACACACTCATTAACCTGATATGTGAACACTGGGCTGGAAATACATTGTCTCTAACAGAGTCTGATGATCAGACTGAATTGGGTGTGTATGAGGAGGGTCTGGTGTGTGTATGCACTATGCAGTGTGAGTATGCATCTGAAGGAATGCTTTGCCTATACAGTTATCTATTGAATCGGTCTCCACCAAATTAAATTGTAATGAGCTGGGTGTCATTCAGAGGTCTGGGCCCAGGCGACAACCGATCTGATAGAAGGTCCTTCCTATAAGGTTCATATAGATTTTAAGCCAAATGAGCCAAAGAGTTAAGAGATAACCTTCAAATCATGTCATCAATCTGATGAGGGTTGTTATTGTCACTGTCAATTAAATCTCTCTTTTTGTGTTAAACTCTAATACTGATACTAATGTTTTTTTAATCGTTTTTTACTTTGATTAACTTTATTTATTCTCTTGTGAATTATCAATGTCAAACATAAATCCTTGAGCTATGAAGCCACGTTTTCAGAGGCAGTTCACACCATTGATCACTCCTTTGTTCCTCCCTCTATAGCCACTACTGAATAATTAGCTCTCGAGTTAAATATAACACTCGGAGCGATGCATTGAGTGATCAATAGCATCCAGTACAATACTTTATCCACTCTATTGACGATTGTTTTAAGGACACTAGCGGATCGATTGAGAACTCAGAATTCAAACACTAAAATGGTTCTTCAATACCCATCTCTCCTGATTGATATATTAATAGGCATGCTTACCTTGGTTTATTATCACCTGAAAATAGAACATTTGTGTTTTTGTTACTTTAGAATGAGTCGTTTATATCTTCTTCTCCTCTTCACAAAGCACAAGACTTAATCAATTTAGACTAACTGACAGCTTCTCCAGAAGGCTATAATCATTTAATAGTCTTGTAGCTTGTGGTTACATTTATTTTGCACAATTCACACAGTTTGACTCATAATCCACTTCCCTGCAGGGAAAATTAATTGTATTTGCACAATTTCTCCAGACACACAGCTCTATGGCAAAAGCACACACACACACACACACACGCACGCACGCACACACACACGCACACACACACAAACACACACACACACACACACACACAGAGACTCTCCACAACACAGCCACAAATGTCCCTGTTGGCTAAAGTATAAAATCATACACTTGAATGTATCTCGCAAAACAATGACTCTCTCAGATACGTTTAGACATTACATTAACCCGTTTGAGAGACCTTCAACAGATGCAACACAATGTTGTTGAGCAACCTGTCGCACTTTGTACAAATCTGCCACCAGCAGTGTGGATGTTGGGTAAAATATCCTTTGAGACAGAAATCCCCTGATACTTTGCTGACCCTTCAGGTTCTATGAAAATAGTGCAGAAGCAGCTTGATCCTTCTGAGCCAACAGGGACGTGATTTCTTACTGCTGCACCACCCTCTTGACTTTTCCTGTCGTTCCAATCAACACTTTCCGATGACACAGGCGACATGCAGAGTGTTATACACCACTGGCATGGCACCACTTCTGGGTATCCATGGGATCCCCTTCTGCTGTCATCAATCCATAATGAGAATATATTAATAACACTGACACCAACACAAGCCAAGTGTCTGGGATCCAAACTCACTCTGCCTGTGTCAGGGGATCATGCATAATCATCTGCTTCGGCGACCTGTGAGACTCGCCTGCTGCAATCTTAGCATCCCCAAATTGGAATGAGAAAAAATCTACCTCCTCTTGGCACCCTTGTGTCTCTCAGCCTTGATCCCCAAAACAGATGTGACACATCACTAACACACCGCACACAAGTCATCCTGCGAGATAAAAGCTGCGAGCTCGCCCCCGGTCTGTCTACACCCAGAACACGATATGAAAAGAGCAGCACAGTCGTCAAACACTGCACATTTAAATTGCTCTCCTACTCTGAGATCTTGTATTAATAAGTAATGCTCTTGCACAATGCAAACTAGTTCAATTCAAACTCGCTCTCTGCGAGAGGAAAACAAGAGGATGTTTCAACCACCCACAAAAAAAACAGGTCACAGGGTTTGATTGAATGGGTAACCGAGACTGAATTAGAACAGCAACTACAACAGCATTTAACAGAACAGCAACCGCAGAGCTGCGCTTAACAACGCATCGGAATAAACAAAAGGGATTCACACAGCTTGAATCCCAATTGCTCTGTTCACGCCATTGTTTTTGACAGATTGAGCGACGACGCCACATCGGCCTGATGATTTAATTAGGCTTCCCCCCCTCCATTGCAAAGGTTGCCCTAGGAAGAGTTCCCATGAGGAAGCCATGTGTTTTAAGATTGACGCCTGGGAACCGTATCGGGGGGCTTTTTGCGCAAGGTACCCTCTCCCGCTAGCATTTGTCACAGGGAGCTGGCAGTCATGTGACCTCTTGTGGGGTTTTCACAAGGTAATGAATCCCTCGGCAGCAGAGTTGAGTTAGATCCCCTCCAAGCATCGGAGTACATTGATTGGATGCGGTGCTAAAGTCTAACCATCTATCACAGCAAATAAACGGTTACAGCGAGCACCGAAGTAACAGCAGAGAGCAGGAGGAGGTGGACATGGCGCATTGTCTCCGTCCTGATGAAACGGACAATGGAGGCTGGTAAAGTTCTCTGTTCCAGCTGTCAGGAGGGAGGCTGAGCAAAGTGGAAGAGAGGGTGGCGTTGTCAGCGGCTTGCACTTCTTACAGGATGTCTGTGGTGTGGGTTGACACGCTGTAAAAGACTAATATGTTTCTATAATGCGTCTGTTGACGTGTTTTTGAGTAGAAGGGATATTCAAATTGAAGCTATGTCCTTGTGCTTGGTGAAAATCGTGGAGTCAAAATGATTTTGTCAAAATCTGGGCTTTCCATCAAATCATTGTTATTTTTATATAGTCTCCTCTCAATGGTAACTTTCTAACAAATGAAATAGCAAGAAACTAATCTTTCAGGAGCAAGAAATAATGTGTTCCTCGCTCTACTCTGATAAGGCTTGTAAACCTGGGGCTTGTCAGGCTGAGCGGTTCTGGCCCCTCGCGCTGGTCACAGAGGCACTAGAGTAAACCGGCGTTTACACATCGGTACTGACATCTTGCCGATGGAGCCGTGACGAAGAGAAACACAGACAACATATAATCGTGGACTAAAGATCCACGTGTCAGACCTTTAGGGGCTTTGTGGTATTGTGTGCACATTTTTTCTCCGACATTCATGAGCAAAAGTGGAACCACAAGAGCTGAAGACCCAGTTTCCCTTAAGTCCCATGTCCATGAGAACCCCGAGACGGTCTGGTAAGCTGATAAAAAGAAAAGGCACATTTGACCAACCAGCAGGATTCACATGTACTACTTAATTAAAACATGTAGCAAACCACAAAGATACCTTATGAAATATTCATGGGAGCGGCTTCAGTATTAACAAATGAACACACTAAGAGGTGGATCAGGGTTGTAAAAGCACCCGGGAGCCGTGGCCTAAACCACTGGACTGTATTTAGCTGGCATGTCGTAGAAATAGTCGCCACTTGAGTTTGAAGAGCCATCGCAACGCTGCGTCGGAGCTTGCAGCTAGGAAGCAGATGCTCTGGACTCGGCTCGCTGGCCGACCTGTGAGCAAAACCAATCAGAGCTATAGAGTGGGAACAATGTGCCATCACTGTGATACGCGGGTGTTTCGATAAGGGGTTGTCTGCTTCAGTCCCTCCAGTTTGTCAGCGGGCTTTTTGTAATATTGGCGGGTTATGAGAACGCCTACGGGGCTGCATGCCACAATTCAATTCCATGTGCGCCGCAATCTCTGCGCTTTCAGGACGACTAAATCAATTACACAGAGTTGTGGAGCCTGTGCCTCCCACCCACGTCACACCATATTGTTTCTATTGGAGGGACCAGATACACACTTGACGATAAGTGGGAGGAATTGCTTCATGGCTGAGTGTTTAACTTTTCAGCTGTCCAGTGGTTGATCTTTGAAGCAATCCTCTGAGGTCAGATATGAGCAAAACAAGAGCGTCACAAAGAACAGACAGGACCTGAAGTCTTTGCATCTAAAACAGAAAATGTCTCAAGGCCCAATGAAAGCAGAAATGGGTTCTGCTCTATCAAACTGTGTCCTTGAGCAAGTCTTTGTTTGGAAAAACATTAATGACAGAGAAGGGAGCTGCAGATTGACCGCAGGGCATCCACACAGATCCTATCTTAAGTATGAAGGACTGAGGGGAACAACATAAGTGTGCACCAACAGAGAGTCCAGATGCAGAAAGGAAACACACACACACACACACACACACACACACACACACACACACACACACAAATGTTCTCTTGCCTCAGTTTTACACACAATTTAATAAATGTTGGTTGCATAAAGCAAGACCCCAGGCCTTTGTGGGGTTTAATGCTGTTCATTTTCTTTTAACAGCCCCCCCCCCTCTCTCTCTCTCTCTCTCTCTTCCCGTAGCTGCACCCCTCCCAACCTGCCATCTCTATAAAGGTTAGCATATGTCTTTTGAAAGGTGACTTATATCAAAAATTGGTTAAAAGGTTACATGGCAACACCCATGTTGGATTTGATGAACAACTTCAACAAGAATTTCAAAATGGAGGACATCAGCGTGTGCCACCAGAAAGCGTGAATGCAGATTTCAAGAAGATGTCAGATGAGAGAGAGCGAAGAAAACGATGAGAACCGAGTGTTTGGTTGTTTAATCCCTGGCATGTACAGCTGAACATACATTATTATCTGAAATCTCTGTGGGACCCTTTTCAACAGCAGTGCCCATGGGAACACATCATGAATATGCATATAGTACTAATGCAGCCCGGAGTTACAAAGAGTTAAACACTGTGGATTATGGGGAAATTACGCACAGCAGAGGAGTCCCTGGAACATTAATTATAACTGTACCGAATGTATACATCGGTGCATTTATAATCAGTATAGGCATCGACCTTTATAACGCCCCCTATATGTTGCAGCAGCATACTGTACACGGTGGCTCTACCTGCAACAGCGCGGCCCCGCCCTATCCAGCCGAGGCGCTTCGCATCTCCGTGGTATTTATTGGAGCTGTCACTATTTATTGGAGCTGTCACTGAAAGCCTCATATTTAGTTCCAATTGATGTGTTCACGTTTCTGTAGTGTTGTTTTCGGATCCTGCGGTTACACGGCTTCACACACGACAAGTTTCCTCGGGGGAAACCTCTCGGGCACGCCACCAAACTCTATTACGGTCGATATGTCGCGCACGCGACTTGGCGCGCGCAAAACACGCACAAACACACACACACACACAGCGCTGTACCCACGAGAAACGCTGAGATTGACATTGATCAATCTTAATAGACACCAAAGCGTAAATCTTTACCCCAAAGTAACAAAGAAAAGTAGAGAGCGTGGGATGTACGGCACGTTGTGTGTTTCACGAGAGTGATGGACATTCTGAACATCCCTGTGCGTAATGACAACTGGGTGCTGAGGTATTTATTTATGGTATTGTCTTCTGCGCCTTTCAGCAATATGCTCTGGGAGGATGTTTCCTACAAAGTCATGTTACCTTTGTAGTTTTGTATTCTTCTAAATGTTAAACGTAGTTATTTTTCTCAACAAAATGTTAAATGCCACATTACTTGTACAAACACTGTTCTGTCATCTCGCGGCAACACGCACGATAGCGTGCGCAGCTCCCCAACCCTGGCGCAGACAGCACCGGACTCACCTGCAGGACACGGTGATCTCCACCTTGGTGGCCGGGATGCTCCCCATGATGGGATCGAAGTCACGGACGGTGGCCGTGGCCTCCACTTTGTCCATAACGTCTCCCTCCATGTGTGCAGGAGAGCCGGGCCAGCTCCCCGAGCTGCGTGAGTGCCTCTGAACCTGGAGAGTTGACTGTGGAGAGCCGGAGCGCAACGGGCAGGCGAGCAGGAGCAGACACGGTCCAGACAAACCTCCTAAGTGCTGTCCATTGAGCGGGCAACAGCATGGAAAGTTCAATGGAGGCTGCAGCAGTGAGGCGATTGATTTGACGGAAGTATAGGATCACATGCCAGGACGCATCAGCGCCAACTCCGCTGTTTACCAGGCAAAGAATGAGCTCTTCTGCCAGAGCAGCGTTTGAAAAGTAAAAGCTGTGAACTCCACCCCTCCTGTCTGCATTATCCTACAGGCTGGGCTGCGACGGACACAACTCGTTGCAGATTCAAGCTGTCGCTCTCTGACTGGGCGGATCGTTATTTCGCTCCAAATTGGTTTTAAGAGCAGCTTAGAGAAAATAAATTAGCACCGGGGAGCGTGAATATAGAGTGCATTTTCCCTTTCTTGCTGTTTTGGTATAAGAATGGGTGGCGGGTTAAATAACCGTCTCAAATGAATGACACATTAAAATGTCGCACGCAAACGATGAATAGTTTATATTCACCTATTATTAAAATCACATCAGATCCTCCAGAGCAGTCAGCTGCTGTAATTGAAAGGCGGCATGGTCCACTTTCAGCATCTGGACAGCTCCTTACACTCCTGCACAGTTTATATCTCGCCAGTAAAAAAATACGTTTGTTTGTCTTCTGCCCCTATTACATACATATACATACATATATATATATATATATATATATATATATGTATGTATATGAGGCTTCCAGCGGAGCCTCATTTATGTTTCATCGTTTTCTTGATTGGATAAAAAATAATCTGGATTAATTCAACCTATATCAAACATATAATTCACAGGTAAACTGCTATGCCATTAGATGTTGTGGGCATGTGTGTGGTGTATGTGTGTACGTGTGTGTGTGTGTGTGTGTGTGTGTGTGTGTGTGTGTGTGTGTGTGTGTGTGTGTGTGTGTGTGTGTGTGCGCACAAAGTGATTGCTTTTTCCTTATTTTTAAGAAATCACCTGAAACCAATTATCACAGGCAAACAGACGAACAGCAAATGCACCTTCACCAATTTACACAAATATATTAAGAGCTGTATCAATTTAAGACAAATGCATACTTTATATTATATAGACTGAAATGCCTATCGTCTACATATATTCAGAGCACATATGGATCATGCAGCCATAGAAACTAAATTACATCCGTATACTTTCCAACTGGCATTGCTGAGCAGCGAGCATTGTGAGAGGTCTTATTGTAACCCTCTGCGGTAGTTACATCCAGAGCGAGACTTGTGCTGATGAGCGCTGTACATTTCGGACACAGCACCAGAGTGCCGCTTCATCATTAGTCATGTTCACTCTGTAATTAGGCCGTGTGGTGGCCTTTGGTTGGTTGATTTCCAGCTCCCTTGAGTACACTGTCCCCTGCTGCCTGCTGTGAGGTTCTCCGCTGTTCCAGCCCACAGCCGCCCCACTTCCTATGGCTGTGGCAGGAGTGTAATTACAGCTGTATGGACCCTCTCTGCGGGGAGTCGTGTGTGAGGGAGTAGCGATGCAACCCAAACCTGCTCAGCAGCAGGCCTCAGCAGAGGGAGGAGGCCGGATGACAGGTACAAACTCCAACATCACTGCTGCTCTGCAGCAGCTTACAACAAGAGCAGATGTTGAAAGTTATACATATTCATTAAAACATTGTATGAGGATTATGAAACATTTGTCTTATTTGTCAGACAACTATCTATCATCTGCTATCCAAACAAAATAGATATCCCATGAGACACTACAAGTATAACATATACGTAGACTTGCCCACCAAAACTAGCCAGGAGGTTATCTTTATTAGCACAAGACATTAAGACACAAGACATTTGAAGCGGCCCGCATCCGCTTCAAAACATTGGTTCTGTCGTACTGTGCTCTGAATGGCAGTAGGCCCCGTCTACATCCGGGATGTGGTCACACCGTACACCCCGGCACGTTCGCTCCGCTCGGCAACAGCCAACCAACTTGTGACTCCGTCACCTCGAGCTAATCACTCGAGATCCAGACTGTTTGCTGTCCTGGCTCCTCAGTGGTGGAACGAGCTCCCCACTGACATCAGGACTACATCTTCCGCCGAAAACTGAAAACGCACCTTTTCCGACTATATCTGGATTAAACACAGACTTGCACTTTAGTAGCACTTGAATAGCTCTTATTATGGTACTTTTGTAGTTTGACTATGATAAGGAAATGTTACTTTCTGTATTCTTGTTGTTCTTAGTTTGTACTCTAGGTTGAAATGCACTTATTGTAAGTCGCTTTGGATAAAAGCGTCTGCTAAATGACATGTAATGTAATAATGTAATGTAACTTACATTTTTTTCACCTTCTCACCTTCAAACAGCAAAAATAACAGTTTCGTATATATATATATATACAGTTTAGATGAGATGAGGACAGGACTTGTGGCTAGCATCAACATTAGCTCCTATTATGTTTACTCTTTTGCACGTATAGTGTCAGTTGCTGTAAAAACAGCTGCTTCAGACATCTCCTGAGTCATTTTACATGAGAGCAGGAGAGTTGACTTAAAGTGATTAAAGGCAAATTCTAATGAAAAACAAACAACAAGTGTTGAGGTCTGAGATAATCAAACGTATAACACACAAATAAATGAAACTACTACCGTGATGATTTTCCAGAGTTTTGCATTCTGTTTCATTCCTTCAGCTAATAACGCTATTTTTCATCTTTTAAACCAGCATCAGGTTGTGCCTTCAAAGATGTACTTTTGTAATATCTGAGCTGTCTACTTTATGCATGCACTTTTAACACATTAGCCTGGGATAAAAACAAGGTTTAAATGACCACACAATGGTGCCACACCTGCATGTGTTGTTCAGGCCGGTAGTGGAGTAGTGTATCTTTCAGGTTTCTCAGTGAAATGTGTGTGATTAGAAAAATACTTCCAGAGATAAACCCATCGGATACAACCCCTTTGCTGGGTATAACTAGCAGACCCCACTATGACCGTCTGAAGTAACTAACGTGTGGGCCTGTAACTTGTCAACTTGAGCTCGTCAGTATATTTCACTCAAACTGGACTTTTCGGGATCACAACTACATGTCCCATCTGTACCTACAGCAACACTCCAACATCAATGTACCTCTTTCTGATTGTGACCCGTGTGTCATCTTGTGAGGCTGTTCTGTTTGATGTTAACAGCCTACACAGAACATTGACATTCATTTGGAGTCTGTTTCTGAAAGTCCAATATGCACAATGCCTTGTAGCTCTGGTATGCACCAACTTCAGAGATAGGGCAGGGCAGATAAGGTCAGTGTGCATCAGAGCTTTTTAACTGAAAATGGCTGCTGGAAACAGGGCTGCTGGG
The DNA here is from genome assembly GCA_036178185.1 of Liparis tanakae. Taxonomy (NCBI): domain Eukaryota; kingdom Metazoa; phylum Chordata; class Actinopteri; order Perciformes; family Liparidae; genus Liparis; species Liparis tanakae. Next base: position 13,808,031 of record CM070097.1, on the reverse strand, counting down.
GAGAGCAGCAAGACTCAAAAGTTATGTAATAAATCATTTACGACAATGCTTGAGTCTCACTGCTTTTACTTTATTTTGAATGTGGAATAAAACCCCAACCATTAGTTTAACAAGACTCAAACGCTGCATATCCTCCTGAGCTGCAAAGTTGGGTGAGAATTCTCAGTGACTTATCATTACTCTTTCACACTGTCAGACAATCATCCTGTTAATTAGGATGATAACTAGACAGGTGCACTTACTATATTGTGGTAAATGTGCATCTATGGCTGCAGGACATGAGCGTAGATCTGTTCGCCGTTAGCTAAACACACCACCGAAAACAATAAAAGTGGAGATTCACGCTCTGTCTCTGGCCACAGAGTAGTGGCCAAGCTTCGCCAATTAACTTAGCCGTGTTATCACTAGCGGCCCCCACGGGCCAGGGGTCAGCAGCCAATAAAAGCATAAAACAGGCAATAAATGCTGTTTTGAGAAAGTGAGAGTCACAACCTTGAGAGGCCTTTGAACATACAGCCACAACCAGGCAGCCACAGTGGTTTGCAGTTTGCTGCAGCAGAATGCTTGATTAGATGTGGACTCTGCTGTGGTGCTGCTACATATACATGTCACGCTTCTGAGGGCAGCAGCAGAGACTCAGAAGCAGAGGGATAGACAGGAGTCGAGGTGAGGAAAAAGCAAAGTTCTTTACTTCGGCAAAGTCACAAGACAAGGGAAAACAAGGCACACCTACACGTAGAGGAGTTCATGCCCTCCACACAGAGTAGCTGAGGGCAGGTGAAGAGAATGAACAAACAGAGGACACACACACACACACACACACACACACAGGAAGCACTCGGGGTGTTACAATACTAGAATTACGACATGCTGAAACTTGTTCTCCCATGAAGGTTACAAAAAAGTCTTACAAAAAGGATTATTGTACAAGCTGCTTTCATTTCCTCTTATTATGAAAAGATAGATGTTAGAAAGTCTGACATCTATTTTCTGTGCAGTCTGGACGCATTTACTTGGAAATGAACATCTGTGAAGCAACATACTGAAAAATGTACCTTGAAAAAAATGCTGGATATAAATTCTCAAAACGATTGAGGCAAAAAGTGGAATTTATTTTTTTTTAATTCTGTTTTTCACATATTGGTTGAAAAGCAGACGACAGACACTCTGCAAGGACAAGCTTTCCATCTTTGGCATTGGTGCTGTGTTCCAGTGCAAAAAACCTGAGGACTGAATCAATAACCTTTCCGTATTTAGTCTTTCTCCCTGAGAATAAACAATGTCCCATAAACAGCCGGCCAGCCTCAGGCAGCAGTGCAAGAAGCCTTTAAGTGATTTCTAGTGATTCATATTGTGACTGATAGTTATATTAGTCCAGCAGTCTTTATCGCTCTACTTGTTTAGCAAACTAACATTGTTCTTGAATATTTGAGTTCAATATAAAAAAGTTAATTATTGATAGACAAAGAAGCCTTTGGGGGACTGAGGAACTTTACCCACCGCAGGAACCAGGGATTCAATGTTGTTTCCCTGCCATCATTTCAGGCGTGAAAATACGTCTGTGCACACGATGAAAAATCAGCAGTAATATGCAAAAAGAAATTCATTAAGATCAGTACCAATCAGCATGTTTTATGTCAGACCCAGAATGTCACGTTTTGTATTCCATATCGTATACATTCAAAATGAACTTCTGAGCATTAATATAGAAAGAAAGAATGACAATCTATGTACTATATCTGGATTAAAACACAGATTAACACTTCAGATGCACAGAAATGGCTCTTACTTATGGTACTTTTGTCGTTCGACTTTCTTGAAGAAATGTTACTTTCTGGATTCTTGTTGTTCTGAGTTTGTACTCTTGGTTGATGCACTTATTGTAAGTCGCTTTGGATAAAAGTGTCTGCTAAATGAGCTGTAATATAAGATATGGCAGAGGAATGGCGTCCTGAGCAGTCACTGCTTGTTGTGGTTGCTCAGGCATATTAGTGCATGTAAATCCTTGAGTGCCCCACTATAGCCAGCTGATCAGCTTTTACCCCCTCCCAGGTAAACACTGTTCGCTCTGTCAGCACTGTATGTGCAGGTAGCCCCGTCAGCTGCTCGCTGGCGGCCCAGCACTCTATTCCAAACTTACCGCCTTTAACACAAGCCTGTAATGGTCTTGTTGTTTATTTCGCCTTCTGATATCAAAAAGTGGGTTGGAGAGATAGATGAAAAAGAGAGATTGGCAGACAATGCACTTAATCAGAATATTGAGTTTATTCTTATTATTGCAAGTCAAAGGCAAACGTCTAGACGTTTGGAGATCTTTTAGGCACTGAGATTTGAAAGTCTGATGAACATACATTTGAATGCATCATTTATACACAAGAAATAAGGTGGAGTACATTGTTATCAGCATCTGTGGACCAATCATATGCAGGCATAGTTACATCATTTCCAAGACTGATTAAACAAGTTCTGACCCCAAAACCGTTGGACCCTCATGTTCATATCTTGACCTGGCCTTTAGCCCTAATTAAGACAGGTACATAACAGGCAATGTTCTAAGGCTTATCTAGCCCCCCACGTCATGTCAACCCATACCAAGACGGCGTGATGTTCGAGGCTAGGTCAGTCTATACATGTCATTTGCACATTGAGCCCTGACAGGCACATATTGAATGATCTAACATTAAAGCAGGTAGATGAAAATATACAACATTCTTATTAATGATGACGGGAGCAAAGAAAGGAGGGAGGAGGTTGGAGCTGATGGAAGGAACATAGGACTTTCAATCAGGAGACCGCAATAGTTGCACATACTCCTACGTGACTTAAATCAACAAAACACCTCAAGCTAGATGATGATCACACCACTTATAGAAGAGGAGGAAGCAGGAGGCATTAAACCCCTCTGATGCGATGATGTCGAAGCGATAATGAGGAGAGCAGTGAGTGTATCTACAGTCATACATGAAAGTACAGAGAATAATTGAGCTCAACAGAGAGGTGGGCTTTACTCCAACTCTACTCCATTGTACTGTCTAATTGAGCTGCACTGGTGTGAGATGGATGGAGCTTCATCAGGGGGGGGGGGGAGCATTTATCTTCAATGTGACTGGAAAATGGTGAAGTGTGAGGGAATGACAGGACAGAGTTGCTTTATGTGGGAATGTGTGTATATGCATGACATGTATAGGTACGCACACATGTGTTGGGATCACCGTCTGTTGCACTCATTCATTACGCTGATTGAGCACCAGGAAATGTGATGTCGGCAGCCACTCCAACACCATCATTAAAAGGCTGGAGCGTGTCTGTTTTCAGCGGTAGCGTCAGGAAACGGCCGTGTTTTACTGTGGCGAGGCTATCGTTACGTTGAGAAAGAGATTCACGACCCTGTAAAGTGAAGGAATTTATTGTTATTGAGTACGGTGGAGATATGTCTGCAGGATTCACACATAAAATATGTTTTGTGTTGTGAATCTCTGAAAATGCGTGGAGAAGATAGAGTTGCAGTTCTGTAAGGGTGCTCTGGAAAAACTCATTTCACTGTCTTTGGTTTCCACTTTTGAAATGCTGCACATACACGGGTAATTGATTCAAATCATTTTTCTTGAAAAACAAAAAACATCATTGCATTTATTGAGGTATCGTGCATGTAGGAGTCTGAGGATATTTCATGTTTCTCAACTGTGATTGCAAGTCTTTTAAAAAAAACGTGCACATTTTCATAAAAGAAATATATTGCTGGGGGCTTTTCTCATATTGCTCCAACATATCTTTTGGTTAGGCATGTGTGACAGCTGTGTAGTGGCTGGCTGCAACATACAGGTGTTTTCTCTTCCACCCCAGATTCAAACAAAGACACTTTAACCATGGGCTCAGCTTGTTGTGCTATTGTGTGTTGATAATTTAAGCCAAAGTCATTTGTTGGTTGCAAAATTACAAGCTGTGAAATGTGTCAGCTGTTGTAATGATCCTGGAGAGAGAAATGAACGCAGAACAACTTAAAGCATCATTAAACAAATCCCCCTTTGTCTTAGAGACCATGGAGGGTGGCTGGGATACCTAACCAAGAAGGTGAGATTGTTACCATCTTACTTCAGACTGTTTCTTCCTCATGTGGGTTCACAGACTCTTACAAACTCTTTTCAACCTACAACAGAGGAAGGCTATCTCTGAGCTCCAGCCACGTACACGGGACATCACTTAACCATCTTTGTGTAAAATATCTGTTTCACATTTTGTTTGCCGTGTGAATAGATGGACCAATCAATGCATCCAGTTGCTGATGGACAGAAATGATCCCTAGAGAAGTAATTTAGAGCTCCTCAGCTGGAAAGGACAGCCTCCCTCTGAATGCCAAGTGCCCATAAATTTGTTATAGGCATAATCTGAAAAAGTTAAGGTCCCTCACATCTGCGTGCCTCTTGTGGGTGTTTCTGAATAGCGTGGTGTTGCCACACGTCTTCCTGCTTCACTTCACATGCAACTCATCATCCACCAGCAGCCTGACCTAGATCCAGCCATCCCTATGTTCACATCGTATACATATTCAGTGGGCTCTCTTAATCAAAAGACATCCCCTTAAGCAGAAGAGGAAACTCTAATTAATTGCTATCATCCAATGGCAGCTCATCGGGCTGCGTGTATCTTTCCTGCTACATGTTGTTGTGTTGCTGTGGTTTTCATGCACATTCAAGGTTAGCTGTTATCTGCTATACCTGTGGTCGCTTGTAAAATGAAGGTTGTGATGAGTTTCATCTCATTCTTACACAATATGTTTGGCCCAGTAGTCTCTGTGTGTGCCTAAAGCTGCCTGCTATGTCTTACTCCTTTGCCGCTGTAATCCTGTAAATGTCCCCACTGCAGGACTAATACAAAATGATCTTATCTTATCTTATCTTAGTAGTTCAGATCCCACAGCACATGAACAAATCAAAAGTATGCTTGCCTTCTTTAGATTGTGTTACTGTTATTCTCGAGAGACGTACCTGTCTTGCACACAGAAAGTTTTCCTGCAATAAGAAATGACACTCGGACAATACCCAAATTCATGACGGGCACATTCTCCTTCTATTGTTCACAACATTACTGACTGCAGTGTCAGTTGTGAGCGTAGGCTGATCACATTGGTGCCGATACAGAGTCAAACCAACAGTACAGAGAATTGCATCAGATGTCTGATTGTGAGCCCAATAACTCTTTGTGATATTGGTGTGTACGAATATATTTGACTAAACAAACAAAATTATCATGAAAGAACACACAATGACATTTGGACCAAACACTTGCATTTCATCGTTATACATCTAAATTTAAAAAAAAATCTCCAGTTCAGTGTTTTGTATTAGCCTTCCATCCCCCCTACCTGGTCACACACATGCCACATCTACTCTGTAATGCAGAGTTTCTGTTTCGAGATGTGCAGTCTCAAGCCAAAGGAGAGATAACCGATGTCACATGAGTTACTTTTACAAAGCTCTGTTCAGAGCCAAATACAACTGTTCAACTCACAGAAAGTACATCCACGTTGACCTTAACTAATCCAATGTACAAAGGGAGAATAAAAGAAGGTTGGCACGGAGCTTGAAACAAAAGGGGGGAAAAACATTGTCATTGATTCTGAACTGAGGATTTGTACAACTGTCCAATATCAATGTCGGGTAATTATGTTGAGTGTTCCCTCTGACATGAACAATGTGCCCTTTTAAATTGTCGGTTATTTTCAGCAGCTTTACTCGGTTTCAGCACTCTTCTTCCATAAAATGTATGAAAAGCCTCTTGGGTAAGCTGTTGATGACTGGAATCAGACTTCATGAGTTATGAAGCCCAAGCACCTTTATGTCCCTATATATATATATATATGAGTAGTCTATGTACAACTGACCAACATAGAAGGAGCTAAATATGATGAAAACTAAAACAAAGCCTCTTCCAGCCTTACATCTAACAGAGACAAAGGGAAAAAAGCCTCAACATCTTCAGAGGCTGAAGAACGTAAACATGTTAGCAGACAACAAAAGCAGCGTAAAGTTGACGCTCCCTCCTTTGTTTTCCAGGGAGAATTCAAAAATAAATTAATGATTGTGAATAAACACACATATGTGTGTACTCCTATACTTATGAGGACACTCATTCTCTCCTCGAGATAAACGCAGAGGGAACCATCCCTCGACACTTCAGCTCCACGGAGCTTTATAGTCTTTCGGCTCGTGTTATGGTTTGAAAATAACAACACCTACATCCTAATATTGTTTGTTGATTTCAGCTCAGCATTCAACACAATTCCCCTGATGAAAATGATTGGTAAACTTCTCTTCCACTCTGTAACTGGGTATTAGACCTCCTGAACTACTGCGATCGGCCGGATTACAAACGATGATGAGACTACAAATAGAGAGGAAATCAACAACCTTGCAGAGTGATGCTCAAAGAACAAACAGCTGCTCAACGTCAGTAATGTTAGATTCCCTGTCTGTCCCTAGTGTGTGTTCCCCGGTATTGTCTCCCTTCCGTCTGTGTTGTGTTGTCTGTTTACAGTTCCGCCCTGCCCGCTGCCCCTGCTGCCCCCAGCTTCCGTCCCACCAGCTGAGTCGCGTTGCACCAGAGGTGGTTATAGGGACTATGTTTCCTGTTGGTCGCTGTGCTGTCAGTCGTCAGTAGTGAGTCTGAGAAAATCCCTGTGGTGTTTCCTATCAGTAATCCTTGTGTTTTTCTAATGCAGCCGCGGGGCGCGGTTGAGCTTGCCTGCCCGCCGGATCGATGATGAGGGTCAGTTGCCCTCCTCCTCTGGAGGACTCTTTCCTCTCCGATTTTTTTTTGTTTGTTTTTTTTTTTTTTTTTTTTTAAAAATAAATCTGTTTGATTTTGAAACTGCTGTCTTGCGTGCGTTTGGGTCCTCCATAACACTTAGATCCTAACAGAAACACCCTGACACAAGCCGACGACCCAGCCAGCAGCAGCAGTCACTTTCTCAGGCAGCTTCACGTCACTAGCTCTCAAAAAGTGTCCTCCTCGGCCAACTCGCCAGCAGGTCCTGGGGGACTGAACTCTCTCAGATCTATGCTTCTCTCAGCACCCATGAGGGTGGAGGATGGAGGATGGGAGCTCACGTTCGAGCCATGCACTCGCGCCAGCCAGAGCGATAGCCCAGTGACGGGAGTCGCCCCTGCCTCTTGTTCCTGCACCTGTGCTGTGTTGTTATGGTGGATCGTTTTGTTCCTCTGACTCCTGCACCTCCTGCTGCTAGTGTCCTGCTGTGGTGTGTCGTCTCCAGTGTTGCAGAGGTTTCAGGCTTTTCTGTGTTTCAGTCAGCAGCCAGCAGCCCGCGCGGGACGCGTATAAAGTGCGCGCGAATGCGCGGCGGCTGTACTGGTCTGGGCTGAGGCATGGCTCTGGCTTGGGTCTGCTCAGGCCGTCTGGGGGACGCTTCTAGGGGAGGGAGGAGAGGCTTGGAGGACCCCGGGTCACTACCCCCGGGTGCCCGACGCACCGGCCAGTTCTTCCCAGTCTGTCAGTAGTTCCGCAGGGTCGGTTCAGTTCAGAATGAGTTCCAGCCACAGGAGTCGGCTGGCTGAGTGAAGGGCTGAAAGGAATATAAGTCTGTCATCTGTTCTGTCTTCTGAGATGAAGGATGAACTCAGGGGGCTGGAGAGCCATCGATCTGCCTCCCAGCGAGGTTGGACTCACCCTCAGGATGACGTCCGGAGAGACCGCGTCGTCGGGAGGTCCCGTTCGGAGTCCCAATTCCAGCCCAATCGGCCCTCAGCCCCAGTCCAGGCCAGCAGCCAGCAGCCAGCCGCACCCCGCTCAACCCTCTCAGCCTGTTTCCCTCTTTCCCTCTTCAGCTCCTTGGATCCGGAGGTCGATCAATCTCCAGAGAGAGGTCTCTCTCTCCATCTCTGAGAGAGACGAGACTGTTCGGTGCTGCTGTCTGTACTGCTCGGTCGGGTGTGGCTTCGCATGGCTGTTTGCCAGTAAGGTGCCAAGAAGGCTCGCCAGCTCGAGTGGAAGTGTGGGCGCGCTAACTCCAGCCAACTCTGCTTTCTTCCATCCTGCTGACTGTTCACCTGCACCCTGCACCTGTCAGTGGGGCCAGATTTTTTTAGGCCTCTCACTTTTGGGGGCTGAAGGGATTTTTTGGACACCGGTTTATTAAAACTAGGGATTCCTGTTGAGCACTAGAGTGCACTTTGCAGGTGGCAGACACTGATAGGCTTCTCACAGTGCTGAATAACGCTGGCAACTCTGCCAATTGCCCTGCACGTCTGTCTTTCCGTTTTCACTCTGAGACCACCCCTTTTCCTCCTGGTCCTGCCTCCCTGACCGACCATAATCCTCAGGTCTGGACTGGCTGCTGGAGCACGATCACTGGCTGGGTGCCGCTCACTCTCTCTGGCTGCCTGGCCTGGCTGGCTTGCCCAGCCAGGCTGCCCAGTCAGGTTCGGACACCTCAGCAGTCCAGACACAGCAGCAGTCAGCAGAGTTCCTTGGGGAGAGGTTTCATTTGGGACCGGGTTTTCAGCAGGACCCGGCCTTTTTATGATTGTGCCTTTGACCTGCACCGGGTGCATCACCCCCTTCCCTAGATCTACCACTTCCCTCGCCCACTATATATCCCGCATGAAGAGACATTAGAGTCTCCACGCCTATTACAGAGTCAGTCTACTTCATCACCTTCTTCATTTTCTTTTTTCTTTTTTTGTCTCAAGAAGGATTCCCTCTTTTTAATCAGAAAGTTCTGTTGCAGATCTTACAGAGGTCCAATATCAGATCACTAATCAGAATCACTAATCTCCACTAATCTGGTCCTTAGCAGGTGCAAAGGTTTGGTCCCTTTAGTTTTGCTGGAGTGCAACGCACGAAAATCTGACTTGGGGAACTGATTGGAGTGATGACCTGGAGTGGAAGTGAGATTGATTCCCCTTGGACACTTTGAATATCTGGTGATGCCCTGCCGATTGACTGTTGGACGCCTTGAATCTTGCTTTTCCTTTCGTGAACCTGCATCTGTGCGATTTCTCTCAGTGTTTTTTTGTTTTTTTCCATTGACGATTCTCATTTTTCTCCATGTTCCCCAGGAGCACACTGACCACTCTCCATAAATCCTGGGAAAAATGCCTGTTCCATGTCACTCTTGCACAGTTCCTGGGAAGAGAGATGAGGAGGGTCAAAGTCCTGTGAGTGTCTGGGAATCTTTCATTGAGGAGGGTCAGGTGGAGAAGGACCCTCTTCAAGTCAGACTACAGATAACGCCAGTAAGCCCCTGTTCACCGGAAGCTCCAGCAGTTTCTGGGGTTTGACGTTCCTCACCTCCTACCGGCCGGGCTTTTTACAGCCGGGCTCATGAACCCTCGACACGACCCTCTCCTCCTCCTCAGAGTGAGGCGCCTTTTGTGGGGGTGGGAGGAGGACATTTTAAAGGATCTCAAGGAAGCGGTTCGTCTCGGCCCGATCACGTCCACCTGGCAGACGCCTCGCCCAGTTCGCTGTTGAGGTGGATGCTTATCCATCCCTGTTCCTTTTTCTTCGTTTTGCCTCCAAAGTTTTTTTTTTCCTCCATGAACAGTCGTTGCTTGTTGGCCCGTAGGCTGGCCCAGGAGGGGAGTGGAGAACTGGAGGTTGGCCTTGAGGCCTTCAGGCATTGGGGCCTTGAGGGACCTGGAGCACTGGCTGGGGACCGGACCGAATTCACCTTCCGAGTTCCAACCACGAAGAGACGCCTCACTTCGAGCGCGCTTCACTTCCACCTTCAGCCTGGCCGTTGTTCTTCACTCGTCACCCCGCCACCGCCACACATTTCACCAGGCCCTTCACCCACCAGTGAAAGCCAACCGGACTCTCATGCCTGCTTGGGTCATCTGAGGTCCCGGAGGAAGTCATCATCTTACCCTGCTCATCTCTGCTGTCCGGTCGGAGGGGCCCGGCACACTCCTGCGGTGGCCCAGCACACTCAGCCTGACCGTCCAGCCTCTGGCTGTGTTTCGTCCGCCCCCTGCGGGCTCCTGGGCCCCCGTCTGGGCACCATCCCAGCGATCTCCCGGGCCCGGCGTCCCCGGCACCCTCGGATGACCAGCTTGGTCTGGGCTGCGCTGCGGGGTGGCCAAGCCCCTGGGGCGCGTCGCGTTCCCAGGGGTGCTCCCTACGACTTCCTGTGCCGTGCGGACGGTTCATCGCCATTCATCATGTTTTTACTACCACCGCCTCTCCCCTCGTTAGGATTTCTGGCATCCCACTTTCATCGATTTGGATTCCCCTCCAAGGGACAGTGGCTTTTCGCCACGGTCAGCACATTTCATTCCCTGATACCAGCCCCCAACCAAGTCTGGTGCGCTGTTAGTCCTTGGCGGAGCAGTTGGACAGACCTGCCCAGATGCAAGCCCGTATAGTTTCAGCGGAGGACAATGTTTACCCCCTGGCCGCGACCGATCCCGTTCGTCGCCAGCACGCCCCCGGCCATCGGCCAGTCCCCCGGCACCCCTGCCAGACCCTGGCCATTCATGAGAGACCAATCGCCCAGGTGCGCCATCCTTCAGTCAGTGTTCCTCGAGGGGTCCCGCCATCCCGCCCCTCCGATACCCCACAGCCCCGCTCCTCCCAGCCAGTCACTCCACTATCCCTTGAGGCCTCCTCCACTCCTCCCATGAGGCCTAGCCAGCCTTTCGAGGTTGCTTTAGGTTGTCGCCCCAGAGCAAGTAGCCAGGAAAGAGAGGTTGCAGTACCATCAGCCGCCTGCACAGCCCGTCGTTGTAGAAGGCAAGGGGAGAGTTGCTCCCAGACGCCCTTCAGATCCAGCACCAGCCAGTTGCCCGGATCTTTTCAGCGACAGCCGGTCAATCATGCAGCTAATTCACCCGGTTTCTTCCCCAGATATAAGTTCCCCCTTTTCCATCATCTATCATCCATCCCCAGTCCCCCCTCCACTTCGGTTGTCAAACTTCTTATCCCACGATCCGTTTCCCCTTTCCTCCCCAAACTTTTCCCTCCCCCTCCCTCCCGGTCCTTCCCTCTGTCCCCTCCCCACCTCCCCCATCGACGCTACCCCCCTCTACACCCCCCGAGGCCTGGAGATGTCTGGTCCAGTGGCCCGGGGCTGGCAAAGGGGGGGTAGGTGGGACCTCCTGGGGGGGAGGGGTGGTGTTGGCCTGGACCACCTGAATCTAATGTGGGGTCCCGACCTCATCTCTTTTCGGCTGCTGTCCCCTTACCCTGTTTTACTTGGTGGTCCCTGTTAGAGCCGTGTTGTGGGCCTGAGTTTGTCATTCCTGTTACTCCTTGTGTGTCATTTCCCGTTGTATCTTCCCTCCGTGTCTGTTTTGTGTTGTCTGTTTGTGTCTCCTTGTTGGTTTTCCATCCTGCCTGCGCGCCTGCTTGTCACCAGCTGCTTGCTTCTTTTACTGTGTTTCCCATCAGAAATCCTCGGTTTTGTTGTTTCCTGTCAGGCCTGTTTCAGGTTCCGGGGTGGTAATAGGTTCCTTTCCTTTGTGCCCTATCATCTCGGGTAATCTTTAGGTTTTATTTTTTGGGTGACTTTCGTTGAGAAGTTGTTCTGCCGATGAGCAGACGCCGATTTGTCGGCTTTGAGACTCTACTTTGAGACTTCTTGAAAGTAAAACCAAAGAGCTATTTGTAAATGTTAGGAAAGAGGAGGTGAAAACACAATGTGGTCGACATTAATGGCGCTAGGGTGGGTTTTAAGTTATTTTTAATCGAAATCCCAAACAACATGACATGAGACACACATCTCCATCCTGGGGATTTTGTAAATGGCTGTATTTCCAAAGGAAACATAAAAAGGCAATATCTACGGAGAATAAGTAATATTGGTGACAAGAGGGACCAGCGAAGAGCTCAGGGGATATTACCCCAGCCGCAGCCTGTTCTACTTGCTGCCATCTGGCAAGAGACACACAAGTATCAGCTGCCGAACCACCAGAGCAGCTTCTTTCCTCAAGCCGTAAGACTCAAGCTCCTCCTGGACCATGAATAAATCAATACTAGTGTTTTCTTATGCATAAAGAGACAACAACTGTATTTCATTATGCAATTCGGTGAAGTAAAATGATTGTTGCAGGTGTCTTGTACTCGCCTTCTAAAAGACACTTTTTCAATTCAATCCAGTTTATTTTGTGTAACCCAATACCACAAATTACAAATTTGCCTCAAAGGGCTTTACAGTCTGTACACAGACGACATCCCTGTGCCAGGACCTCACATGGGATCAGGAAAAACTCCCAAGAAATATAAAAAAAAACATTTCAGAGGGAAAAGAAGAAAGAACCCTTCAGGAGATCAACAGAGGGTCCCTCTCCAGGATGGACAGAACAATATATGTGTATGAATAGTGTGTAGTAGTCATGGTCCACAATCCAGCAAGGGGGGGGGGGGGGCATCAGCAGGTCCATGACAGGAGGCCAGCTCACCAGGCAGGAGGCATCAGCCCCAGCCTGGTCCGATGGACCCTATGAGACGTGAGGTCACAAAGACTCCTTGGAGTGAAAGCAGAGTTAATAATGTGATTGAGAGATGAAAATTCCTCCATAGGTAGAGAGAGGAGAGGAAAGAGGTGCTCAGTGTATCCTAAAATGTCCCCCAGCAGCTATAAGCCTATAGCAGCATCTCTAGGGGCTGGACCAGGTGAACCTGATTCAGCCCCAACTATAAGTGCCATGAATTCCCCACCTCCCCAGTTCAAATCATTGTGCTTACATGTTTAATTAACTCTGCTGTCATTCCAGATTCTGTCACCCTCATTGTCCCTCATTCCCTTCACCTGGTCCTCACGCCCTTCTCACCTGCAGCCCATCCCCTCGTTAGCCACTTAGCTCCCTCACTTCCACTTGTCCTCTGCCAGATTGTCTTGTGTGTTACTGCCAAACTTTCCAGTGAATTCCTAGTCCTAGTTCTGATCTGCCTGTTATGACCCTGATTGCCTGTGAACCCGATTTGAGATTTTTGCCTGACCCTTTTTGGATTTGTTGCCCTGTTTGACGGACCACCCGGCTTTGACCCTGCCTGAAACATTGAGTGAACCGTCTCCTCCTGCATTCCTGTGTTTGTCGTGCTTTTGGGTTGGGATCACAATAAGACTGTCCGTTTCTCAATTCAAAGTACACGGCTGCAGACTTGTGTTCTTTTGGAGTCTGGTCTTGGAGTCTGGTCTTGGGAGTCCAGACTCCAAGGAAACGGGAAGACGGTCTTTCTGCGATTGGACCAGCAGCTGACTTGATGACATCACCACATCAGCTGTTCTTACTCCTGAGTTTATTCTAATTATTCACTGTAAATTATTTTTTACAGTCAAATAAACAAAACATCCTAAAATGACATTCCGTGACTCAACAAGAGCAGTATTTATAAAAAGTCACCTGTCAGTAGTTTATTTTCTCCTCCGCTACTGTTTCCGGTTGCTGGTGAAATGCATTCTGGGATATATCCTGGCCAGAGTACGCACAAGTCTCCTGTGATGCGTCCTCCGTAAAGTGGGAGGATCAAGTCACATCCGGGCATTTCCGTGCTTTGCGAGAAGCAAACTTTGAATTCGAACATGTACCCAGGCTGAGACTGATGACGTTTCACGAGTCCACGAGGACACAAGTAGAGGAAAGTATGCACAAGTACGCTGATTGAGAAACGGCCTATAAGAGGAAAGCCTTCAGTCTACTCTTAGATGAGGTGACTGTGTCTGCCTCCAGGACTGAAGGTGAAGCTGGTTCCATAAAGGAACAGCTGGGTAACTGAAGGATCTGGCTCCCATCCTACTGTTTAAGACTCTGGGGACCACAAGTAGTACTTGTAAGAGGAAATAAGATGATAAATAAATAAAATAATAAATAGGAGGAAAGTGGGATAACCATGGGAGATTGGCAACACAAGGTAAGTTTAAAATAGGCCAGATGTTTTGTATTATACATCTGCATTATATAAATAATGATATTAGACATGTATTCTATTACTATATTATGTTGGTGGCAATATATGATATATATTACACCTCAAACATGCAATAATGAATTATATTTGCAAATATCTTATCTCTATAAAATGTGTTTTACAAAAGTGTACATGAATTAAACCACATACACATGTGCAACGTCTTTGCAGCTCCCGCAGTTACAATCTCATTTTTATTTTAAATTGCAAAGAAATGACTCCTGCATACATGAACTGCCAACGTCAAGGTGACCAGTGTCAATCAATGAAAGAAAGGGAATTGAATTACCTCAGAGGCAGTTGAGATAAATGTATTACCTGTTCATCTATTCAATCCCAGGCAACAGCTTCATCAAAATGTTCCATTTCCGCTTCTTCATGCAGCAGCACGCCCACTAATCATTCATCCTCAAGATGCTAACGGGAGTAATTTAGTTTGAGTTGAATGAAACTCTGCAGCTCAACAGCTGATCTTAGATGAAATAAGAGTGATATAGATGCTTAAAAACTGCTTCAGTAAGTTGCATCACAACCAGGGGAGAGACTACTTTTAGGCACAACATAAGAAGCAAGACTCTCCCACAGGATTTTGACCTCATCTATTTGCTCAACAAGCAGTGGGTGTAATGTGAAATGCTGCAGCCTCCTGCCCCGACGATGCCTGGAGGCATGGAGACATTTTGCTCTTATACCCCTGATCAAAGTTTGCTTTCCAGTGTGGGCGGGAGAGCCTTTCATCAGTATTTTCTCAAAGCTATATCCATGCAAATCATTACATTTATCCCTTGTGCACTGTATGCAGTATGGGTGGGAATGAATGCACCACCAGTGATATGTGAACATTACAGGATAAGACTCACAGCAGGCATAGTGCACCACCAATGGCTCTCTGATGAGAAATAGAAGGATTCCTCCCACACAGAAATCAGATGCCGGTGCAGAGGGGCACCGCTGAGCCGGAGCTGCAAAGGAAGACAACTAACAGCTCAAATCCCCAAATATTATCAAAAGGGATCTGTCAGCAAAATTGAAAACTATAGAGTGCCATAACCCTGTGGCATGTGCACTGCGGTTGAGTGAGAAAAGACACTAGTTGTTGTCATCCTCAGAGCACTTGCATCCTGGGGCGTGAACTCCTGTCTCTGGGGTGGCCCAGTACATTTGTGACAGTATGATTAATGCGACTCCACACCCTCTGCATTATTCAACCCTCATGGCGCTCACATCTAGATAATGAGGAACGGCTACTTGCCAGCTGAAGCACCCCCTCTCGATGCACATGCCCTTCGGTGCAGCCATCACAGCCAGAGGATGCTGCGAGCAGTTTTGGTCATTATGGTTTTCCTCATTACAGGAGCAGTGTGATTTTAGGAGTTGATGGGATTCAAACGCTCACAGGGAACCGGGGATGTCATCACTGTCTGGGAAAAAACTCATCAGTGGCGAGTGCGGGTAGCTGTACAGGCCTGCTGTGGTGTCGTTAACGCCAGCAATCTTTAAACCCTCCAGCTATTCCTGACCACTCCGCCACCAGCTGGAAAAACGTGATAATTTCCATAGGGATGACAGCTCACTCACCTCCATTATACTCCAGGATTAAGCCAGCCGACAGCTGATGAAGTGAAGGCACTCATTACCTACATGTTACATTGTTTACAGTTTGCTTATAGTCAATACCTTTACTTTAACTTTACATTCCCTTCATAGTTTCAGTTTGTGTTGCTCTGAGCAACTTGAAGGAAAAGATGACAGAAAGAGAGACGACCTGGATGCACACATCCATATCAACCCTGTATCATGGAAATGAAGTTCCCCCAGAACTAGAACGTAATGTGCAATTATGTCAGACTGAAACTTTTTTCTCCACAGATTACGTTTGTATTTGACATATTACAAATATTCAATCATTTTCAACATCCACATGGATATTAAAATCTCCTACAATAATAACCTTATCAAGCTCTGAAGATTCAGATATAAAATCTGAATATGGACCTGGTGGCCGGTACAGTTTAACACAAGGAGTTGGCTGTAGTGTTTTCCAGGTTGGGCGTGAAACACTCACAACGAGGCTTTCAAATGAGTTGTAGTGTGATTTAGTTTTAGGATTTATTAATAAGCTTGAGTCAAAGATGGCTGATACTCCACCTCCTCCTGTGAGTATTAATATGACTTGGAGGAGTCTGACATATTCTTTATGACTCAGCCAGGTTTAAGTATGACAAAATAAATCAGTGTGATACAGCTTGAGATGACAGAGATCTAATATTTAGGAGTCCACATTTAATCCTCCTGTTTTATTGCACTGCTGAACTAGTGGTGTTAACCTTTATGAGGTTATTTTGTATGACTCCTCTTTTGGTTACTTTTGATTTAATTAATTGAAGTAGCCGTAGGACAGACAGTCTTTATAGAGTTGTGTAGCTGCTCCAATGGAAGTGCAGAGAAGGGTGTAATGTGTCATGGTTTATTAATCATCAAATATTACTGAATTTTACATCATTTGACTCTCACTGCCTCCTGGGATTATCTAAGGTCTGCATAAATCGCGTGGTGATCAATAATTGTTAACTTCCATTGACAGGACCAAATTATACAAGAAAGTAGTCAACATGTCCGTGAGCTGCCCAAACCCCGTTACCTGGCCAGACACTACAGAAAAGCCCAACCTGGCAACACATAGGAGAAAACAGCTTTCCTGCTTTGTTCAAAGACTCCAGGAAGTCACTGAGTCCAGCCAAGAAATACACCAACACATAGCCTCTAGTCAAACAACAACTTATAGATTTCACACAATAAACAAGATATGCGTTGTTGTTGTTGTTGTTGTTGTTGTTGTTGTTGTTGTTTAACGGAGCCCGGCTATTTCCACCATTACCAGATAAACCGCCTGCTAGCTCCAACCTCATATTTATGATACAGATGAGATAGTAATCTTCTCATCCAACTCTCAGAAACAAAATTAGTGCATTTACCAAAATATGAAAGTATTTGTTTGACATCTGTCTGTGCAATTATTGTATAATCTACAGTTAGTAACTTACACAATAGTAACCCACAGATGTATTGTATGGTAATAGCACATCTTAAATATTATGAATATTGTGTCATCCATGCTAAAAACAAGTATAGTATGGAAGGACATACATACACACACATACAGAGAGAGAAATAGAGGACATGGTCTACACTAATATCCTTTACAATCCGTGGTGTCAAATGAGGAAGAGTGGGATGAAGAGAGGGCTGATCTGCAGTAGAAATCCTTCACAGTCCAATTAACAGCAAGAATTGTTACAGCTCTCACATGCAGCGCCGCCTTGACTAATGTTAGTGTTGAGGGGCGGGAATCCTCCTTCCTATCACTTCTGCTACACAGTTTTACAACTGCTGGAGCATCGCCCTCACACTGCAGTGACAACCTAAGAGTGAACGCATGAAAAAACACACAACATGGTTGTATGGCGTCTGACCTCACCTCCACTTCAGGACACTTGACAGACATATCGAAGGTGACATTTCATAAGGGCACTACACATCATGATTGTAATTATAGGTTTGTTTTCTTTATTATTTGGGGAGCGGAGGGTTGGGGGGAGGGGGGTGTATGTGATATACAAACACACACAATCAAAGTTCAGAGGCTCAGTTCTTCGAATCTAAGAATAACGATGAGAAGTATGCCTCCTTGCCATGCGTGTCCTTGCCCCCACCGGATTTCTCACGCAGCGTGTGAGCAGCCCGCAGATGAAGCTGGTGTTGTTGCACCGATAACAGCTGTGTTGGTAGAGCAGCAGTATTTTCACAGGGATTCAGTCAGGAGTTCTGAGTGATGAGGCCAGCTCTTAATATCATGTTCACACACTCTCACACACTCTCTCTCACACACACACACACACACACACACACACACACACACACACACACACACACACACACACACACACACACACTGGGCTTCAATCCTCAGCAGGACATCTACAGAATAAACACATCATTAAAAATCTAAATGAGAAAGAAAGACAAAGAAGAGAAAATTACTTTCAAAGTAGGTGTTTGAATATGAAAATCAATGTGATTAAAGATGTGTGTCCGGTTTTTGTGGAAGTATGGAAGGAGCACACTCTTAATCTATCCACTGTGCAGATGTTCTAAATGACCCGACTCAATACACTTAATGGCACACTGCCCCCTCTTGGACAATCTTGGCGAATATTATATTTTTTTCCTAAACGCAAAGAGAAAAAAGGCATTTTGAGGCATGTTTTCTGTTTTCTTTTATTCTTTCTTTTATTATCCTTTTCAGCACAAAAGCAGAGCATCTGTGGTGAGGAAGTAATCTCATTAGTGTGACACCAAACACACGTTCCAAAGGTTGGAAGTTAACGATTGTAGATGCCTCAGTTATCCCTAATACACACATGCTGAATCTCTTAGAGAGTTAAAGCCCCTTGCGGTCTTTTCTTCGTCTGAAATAACAAGGCGTGTTTGGCGGAGCTTTCTGCTGCAGAACGACATCGACTCCAACACAAAATGGGATGAAAGAAACCTCAGAGCAGACTGGACAAGCATCTATGGAGCTGCCGTGCTGTAATGAAGGAGGCTGGGGGGCTGGGGGGTGACATTGGTGCAGGGAGTGGAGGAGAACGTTTGGGTCTACAGGAATGTGGACGCTCATCTCTTTTCCTGGGCAGAGAATAACTGCACTGATCTCAGAGCTCATTATCTTCAAACAGGGTTGCTGAAGAGAAACAATGCCACAGTGCAGTTTAAAGGTTATTGATGCAACACAGGGGGGTGTTTGGAAGGCTGTTTCAGTATGCACAAAGCCAGTGAGATATATAACAATGAAGGAATACTATACAGACACGACAGTTATCCCTCCTGCAACAAGCCTCCTGCATACTGATGGGAGTGGTTTATTAAAGTGAATGCTAAGTAGAGAACACTGGCTAACTCCTAGTATTCTCCTCAAACCAGCACCAATGGGCATGCAGCACCCAATCGTGAAATAAATCTGTGCCTGGGTTTAAAAGAAAGTTGGTATTTAGAAGAAATGCCGCACCCTCTCGTATTGGCGTTGGCGTCTGATTGGAGGGCTTGTTTGTTATGAATCCAAATGCTGAAGACTGCTTTTTTACAAAGACGTCGACACTTTGGTGGGAGATAAGTCCCATAACATAAAGCAATAATATAGCCAAAAGAAAATATGACGATGATGGAATATCTGTCACATTTCAAGAAAAATATTATGATGTAGTCTCTCCGTCTCAGCAGCGAACCGTAATCACATCACGGAATAAGCATGTCGCTCATTTGATGAAAGTTGGCCATAAATGTAATAAAGCTGCCAAGGTTATTAGAAGTGCCACAGGCCATTTTACAACAGCTCACACACCTCGTATTGGATTATGGAAAGAAATATGATGAACCAAGGAAGTATGACTTACCCATTTGCAGAGGACCTGGGGAGGTTTAAGGACTTGTGACCAGATTCATAAACATTAATATCTACAGCAATGACACGTTTTTTTCAGCCGGTTGAAAGTTGAAGACATAAGTTTAAAGACTTCTACATTTCAACTGTGTGTTCATGTCAACCATGTGTTGCCTCTGTACAACATAAACACTCCACTATAGCTTTGATCAGGGGTACATCCATCAGTTAACTAGTGTAATGGGGTATTTCAGTGATGCTAATATCTGGTATTAAAAGAATGTCAGTGCCTCAAATACTTCTGACAAAAAACAATAAATAAATGAGTTTCTTTTGCAATAAGCTCATTTGAAAATACCTGCAATATCCACTTAAATGTCCCCCTTAATAAGATCAAAAAGTAAAAAAATACATCAATGGAATATCTCTTCAACCAGAATCATGAATACAAATCAAGAAAGCTAATGATTGCAAAGAAACACCTCAAATAATCAAACCCACCAGTAATATTGAGAATTATTCACCGGTCCTTGTCTTGATTTCCAGTTCTCTGCTCAGTATTTATAGTCCTCAACTCCACTGATTTCTTTATTCACTGAATATGAACAAAGAACCAGAAGGAGCTAAATGAGCTCAGCTTTCTCTGAAGGCTCCTACCTTTCTCCTCCATCTTACTCCATAAATATGTCATGTTATCCCACCCCAAACAATAGTCTTCTGTTTGTTCCGATGGGTCTGTGTTTAGAGAGTAGATCCTGAGGTCGTCCATGATTCAACAATTAAAGACGTCTCATCCTAACATCAAGTCATTATTTATTGTTCACTCTCTAGACATAAAAGTTCTTAATTACCATTAAAGAAAGATATTGTTTGGACGCCCTGGTGGCTTTGGGGTAAGACAATAACCACGCTGTGGTCGACTCTTTTTCCTGTCACATCTCTTCTATTTACTGTCCAATAAAGAGTACAAACACACACCGTTTCTGTCCATCAGGGAGTACTCATTCCAGAGAAGAATTTCCCTTGTAACTTTAATAATACAACCTTATAGCTTGAAATTATTAGCATTAGTGCTGATTCATTAAGCATAACATGCAGGCATGTGCACAGATCTCTATCTGTGCACATGCCTAGTGGTGCTCAAGCACCAGCCCTTTTGCCATGGATGAGTAAAGTGCCCTTTTGCTGGAGCCCACTTTTTTTTTCATTCTTCAGTATTTAAGTATAAAAGGCGATAGGATTAGTGTTGGGGTTAGGGTTAGGTTGGGAAAAAGCGGGGCTCTCCGTGGAGAGCCAAGAGGGGCACTGGCACTAGGGGGACTCAGGGTTTGTTAAAAACGGGAGGGGAGACGGGGCCGGTCCCAGTCCGCCGGCAGCAGAAGGGGAGGAGGAGACCGGGGACATCTAAAATTTCTCATTTAGCCCGAGCGGGTCTATCAAAAAAACGATTCAAGCCCTTCTTAGAGGTAACTCAATTAAATATTATTTAAAACATTGAAATAAATCAATTACAAAACGAAGATATTTATATTGAATGTGTGTAACACAAAATGTAGGAATACTTTCATTTTATTAGATTTATTTAGGTTCCACTACCAAAAACGATTCAAGTCTTCTTAGAGGTGACTCAATTAAATATTGTTTAATACATTGAAATAAATCAATTACAAAATGAAGATATTTATATTTAATTGGTGTAACACAAATTGTAGGAATTATTTCATTTATTAGATTTATTTAGGTTAGATGGTGTGCATATCAACTTAAAATTAATGTGTTTAATTGGGGACAACGCTTTGTGCATGGGCCAGCTGAAAATCGGTTGTTTTCACAAGGAGAACACGCTTTCGGGGCTGGTGTAGCGGGTAGCACTGTCGCCTAACAGAAAGCGGGTTGTGTGTTCGATTCCTGGTCAGGGTGGTCCTATTGTGTGGAGTTTGTTCTCAGTGTGGGTTCCCCGGCTTCCTCTCAGTCCCAAGACTTGCAGTCAGGTTAATGCATCTCTATATTGCCCATAGGTGTGAGAGTGAATGGTTGTATGTCTCTCTGTGACCCCTGGATGGACTGGCGGCCTATCCAGTTGACCCCCCCCCCCCCCTCCCCCTTCCCAATGTCAGCTGGAGTCGGCTCCAAAGACCCCAATGAGGATAAAAATGAGTTGGACTAACTCAATTCAATTTAATGAATATCGTTATTTTATTTTAGATGTGTTTGATAAAAATGAGTTGGACTAACTCAATTACATTGTATTGCACTGATGTGCTAATTTTGAGTTGGAGTTGCATATAATTATTGGAGGGAAAACCTGCCAACACACCTGTTCATCCAATGAGCCATTTCTTTGATTCTATAGTCCCCAGTCTGTGGATCCACCTCCTTTCCGCCACCTGACGCTGGGTCCTGGTCCACTGCCTGTTGCCCTCCAGGCCCATGCTCTGGAGGCTGTGTGGGCCGTGAAGTTTCAAATGCACATAGAGGACGCTGGTGCCCTTCCCACTGGTGATCATAGAGGTGCTGTCCAGTTGCAGCTGGTTGCCCGTCTCCCCCACATATAGTTTGCGGCAGGTCCTGCACCAGACAGCATAGATGACGTTGCTGGCTGTCGGTAGCAGGACCTGATCCACGTTAAAACCAATTTTAGATTGAAGGTTAAAAATGTGGGGAAGACAAATAAAACCGATCCCTGATACCCGAAGCGCTTTCTTCCTGGTCTCCTTTTTGTTTAAATCTGTGTGGACTAGGATGTCTTTCAGGTTCTTGTTTCTCCTGAAGGCGGAGATCACCCGGCTGGCCCCCAGGGCGGCACAGTGCTCCCTTGCCCCGCTGAAGTTGTGTTTGATTTTCTTAATAAAATCATGGATGGCCTCGGAGAAGGTTAAGACCAACGGGACAAGGGAGTGGGCCGGTGGTTGGGCGGTGTAGTTGCCGTCCCTGAAGGCCCCGGCGACCTCCGCCTTAATTGTTCTTAGGAAGCGCCTCGAGTTTCCCCTGAACCTCAACGTGCCAAACAAGGTGCTGGTTGCCTCCTCCACATGGAGTGGGAGGGTGCAGATTCGGTAGAACCGGATCAGCTGGGACTTGATGAGGCCTCTGTAGGTGTGTTTAGGGTGATAGCTGGATTTATGGAGGAGGGCATGTCGGTCTGTGTTTTTGAAATAAACCTTTGTGGCCAAGGTTTTACTGGGGTCACTGGATTCTTGGAAGAAGACCCTAGTATCTAGGAACTCAACAGTAAGTGGTTGGAGGTTGTGTTTGATGTGGGGGTGGTGTGTGTTGAGGGTGTTGAGGGTGTTGAGAAAGGTATGGAAGTGGTCCACTGGGTGGTCCCAGAGGCCGAAGATGTCATCCAGGTACCGGCAATAAAGTAGTGGTCTGTGCGTCAGTTTGAGGAAGGACGTTCTCTCCCAATGGGCCAGATAGATATCTGCATAGGCAGGAGAATACTTCCGGCCCATGGCACACCCGCAGAGCTGGAGATAGTGTTTATTATTGAAAGGGAAGTCATTCCGAGTCAGGGTGATGTGGAGTAGCTGGATAATTTCAGAGTCTGGTCTGGTCGGGCCTGGAAATTGGCGGAAAATATCTTGAATGGCAATAAGGCCGAGGGTGGTTTCAATGTTAGTGTACAGGGATTCGATGTCGATGGTGAAGAGGAGACTATGTGAGGGTACCTTATGGTGTCGGATTTTGTTCACAAACTGGTAGGTGTATTTTAGGTAGCTGGGGTGGAGTTTGGAGAGGGGGTTGATGAAATGGTCTATGTATTCTGTGATGTGATAGGACTCGGAATCGCAATCGCTGACTATCGGAACATTTGAGCACTTGCCCCCCAAAATGTCTATGCACGTGCCTGATAACATGTAATGTACTGATGTGTTGTGGGTGTAAACCTTCATTTATAAAGTTTCAAACAAAAGCTGTCAAATAAACAAATGAAGTGTCATGAAAGTACAAGAATCTCACATGTGTAGATAAGTAAAGTATTTAAGCAAAATCAACAAGGAAAGAGGTTCCTTGGGCCACCAACTCTGCATCACTGGCGAAGAAAGCCCAGCGGCGCCTCTACTTCCTCCGCAAGCTCAAGCGAGTGAAAGCTCCCATAACCATCCTGAACGCATTCTACCGGGGCACCATTGAAAGCATCCTGTCCGGCTGCATCACTGTGTGGGGCAGTAGCTGTACTGAACACAGCAGGAAAGCACTGCAACGCATAGTAAACAAAGCCGGTAAGATCATTGGTGTCCCACTCCCTTCCCTGCAAGACATTTACACCACCAGCCTCACCCGGAAAGCTACCTCGATTGCGAGTGACAGCAGCCACCCCGCACACAGCCTGTTCAGCCTCCTAGCCTCTGGAAGAAGGTATAGGAGCCTTCTCTGCCGCACCACCAGACTCAGAAATAGCTTCATACACCACGCTGTCAGGAAGCTAAATTCTCTCCCCTCACTCCCCCCAGCCGTATCCGTCAGTCTGACAAGAGGCTGAAATCCCCCCCCCCCTCCCTTTGCACTACCATAACCTCACTTTAAAGGAAACTTATGCTGCTGTACATGTATCTGCATGTTTATAACTATATGTATATCCAGGCACGTGCACAGATAGAGCCTAGTGGTGCTCAAGCACCCGCCCTTTTGCCCTGGATGAGAAAGGTGCCCTTTTTGCTGGAGACAATTTTTTCATTCTTCAATATTTAAGAATAAAAGTTACTCTTTCTGTCATTAAGTGATTTAAAAGCCTCGTCCAGCCGTTTACTGACGTTAGTTAGGTTTAGAGAATAGAGAGAGGGAGAGAGAAGAGAGAGAATAGAGAGAGGAGAGAGAGAAGAGAGAGAGAATTAATTCTTATTCCATTCTATTTAACAGGGGCTAGTCTAGGATTTGCGTCGCCAGGCTGAAAAAAAAAATCCTAATGCCTCTCTGGTGTTGTTCAGAGGGCCAAATGTGGAGGCGGGCCGTATCCGGCCCGCGTGTCTTAGTTTGAGGACCACTGCTCTTGGCTGTTGATGTCTATCAATATCGCTCATTTTGAAAATTTGGTCAGAGGGCAATACGGATCAGAATCAGACCGGCGAGGAGGGCGATACGTGGCTGGCATAACGACCCATTAGCCAATCAGAACGCTTGTACTGTTGTTGCTCTATAATAATTTATCTTTATTCTTTCTTATAGTTATATTTTAAATATATTTATATTTTATTCTTGTGTGTTTAGTTTATTGGTGCTACTGTGTCAACAGATTTCCCCTTGGGGATTAATAAAGTATATTTCTATTCTATTCTATTCTTTATTCATAAAGAAAATGTAAGCTAGCGGTCTGATGCTGCCCAGAGGAAACGCAGGTCGAGGATGTATTGCATGATCAGTGTAATGCTGCTTATGCTTCAACTCGGTCAGATTTTTTGGTGGGCATTGGGTGCCCTTTTTTTTTTTTTTGCACCGGCCCCCCAAAATGTGTGTGCATGTGCTTGTGTATATCTATATGCGTGTATCTATATGTCTTGTCTTATCTGTTGTTATGCGTGTGCACTTATATGTTTCACCGTGGGAGTGTGGGAAACGTTTTTTTCAATTCCCTGTATGTCCTAACATGCGTAGTAATTGACAATAAAGCTACTTTGACTTTGACTAAAGCGACACTATGTAGTTTTTCCCTTGTAACGCGGCTAGCGCCCCCCTTCAGGTATTTAACGTGGCGGGGGGGGGGGGGGGGGGGGGGGGGGGCGTACATCCGGGTACTATACAGCCTGCGACCGAGCGGCCAAAAACATCTTACATTCAGCAGTTTTCTGGCCACAGACCCCCGATGGCAGTGGCGGAGGCGCAAATCAACATTTTAAAAGTCATTGTAGCGGCACCATTTTTTTCAAGCTGTTATTTTAAGGTAGGAAAAGTTACATAGTGTCGCTTTAATAGAGGCCGTCATCTAATGGGTGTGGCAGGCCCCACAGGCCTGTTAATCCTACCATGACCGATAGATTATGACTTTTGAAGAGAAGCCCATTATCTCCATGTACAAACCCAGTGCTCATTAATTAGGAAACAAAATAAGAAAATGTCAAAATTACCATCGAGTTAACCTGAATTAACATTTAACAAGGCCGGGATCAACTTCTGCTTCCATGTGCTGGCTGCTGATTGGAGAGAGATGGCCATTCCTAGTTTTTATTATATGTACCATCAACTTGAGTTGTGTCTAAAATGTGCTGGATGCCTTGTGGCACAAAGACACATTATTTGAAGAATAAACAATAGATTCTGCTGTGTACAATGTTAAATAAGCAGAAAAAAGTTATGGAGTGACAGACAGTAAATACACGTATTACTCCTTAATAAAGTAAAAGACAAATCCTGCTTTATTATATATTTTATTTAGGAGATGATGGCACCCATAAAACCAAACCTTATGTAATAAGGTGAGGAAAGGTTAACACAGGTAAACACCTGTACCCTCCTACTAATGCCAGACCCTGTGATGGAAAACAGGCTGTGTCGTTCGGGAGCTTTAGCACAGCAGTGTTGCGCTTGGTCAAAAACAGATGGACATGGGTTTATCTTTCATTCGTAACCATGAGCTATGAGTGCAGCATAAGTGGATCTTTGGATTTCACTAATTCCCTCATATCACTACAGGCTTCCATTATTTAGACTTTACAATAAGCCTTGAACAAGTTTTGGCCTAAAAACTAATAAAAACAAATAACAAGGTTAATCCTTCTATAAGTGGAAAGTATATGTGTGTCTGGCTCTATGTTCACCACATCCACAACCACATCCCCTCTTCAAAGAAACAGCAGGCATGAAGGAAATCTTGACGAGCCCGTCAGAGGATGTCACATATCAGAGATTACATCTCATTAGAGCAGCACTCAAAAGCAGCTCCCCCCCCCCTCCCACACACACACATGTCTCCTCCACTGACTGAGTTTGATTAGTCTTTTTATCTGTGCTGTGACGTCCCCCTCCATCTCCCCCCCCCCCCCCCGTCTCTCTCCCTCTCTCTCTGTGCCTCTCTTGCAGACAGCGCTTGTGTTTCCCTCTCTGCTACCCCCCACCGGCAGCTGATTGTCCCTCCTGAGCTGCAGGGAGCCGTCAGGAAGCTGTCAGGAAGTCTGTGGTCAACCACTCCCCCCGGAATACTGCTCCATGTTATGAACATGACTGCAGGGTGACGGGTACAGATGGCGGCTTGCTCTGTCCTGCTGCCCTCTGTCAGCCTGGGGCCAGACTCGTCATCCTTAACTGAAGATGGCACAAGGAAAGAAAACACACAAGGAGTGACACCATACGTGTTGCTGCAGTTTAAAGGACACATGTCAAAACACAACAGCAATTACGAAAGAGAAATTACAAAAATCCGGCTGCAGCAATCAGATTGACTGGTTTTGAAATGAATATCTGGTATTGAACATGATTAATTTATCAGCCAACAGAAGTGCAATTAAAATGAAAAAAAATTCTGTTGAACAGACTAAGAGAGATGCATCTCTGCTTTGGTGTGACGCCTCGCAGACCAGCTGCTTTTGGCAAACACATTTGTGCTGTGTGATTTAAAGCTGCTCACATGTCGGGGTTTCACATCTGGGCCACGTCTGGGCCTCTAGACTCCGGCTCCAGTGTTGCTGAACCGCCAACGCCATCTGCAACAACAGACATATGCAATGTTTCAGTAAGTTACGTTTTATACAAATTAATACAACATCGGAATCAAAATGTGTTTGAACTGAATTAGAACCGTTAAACAATGCTTTAATGTTGCAATGAGGACACACAAAGAACCGCTAGACATTGTGCAGTATGTAGTTTTACTGACGATCTCATCATTTGAGTCAAAAGTAACATTTGTATTTTCTTTGCGCAGGAAAGAGGCTGCAGCTTTGGCTTTCCAAGGAAACAGAGACCTTTACAGAACTGTACGTGCTATTGGAAAACACAACTGTAGTGTTGATGCTATGCATGCATGTACCTCCTAGTTTGAATACTGTAAACGTATTTCATTGGTGATCTCGTTACTCTGACGTCAGAGTCACGTCTCTAATTAATGAGGTGAGGGTGCTGTCCGAGGTGCTGAATCCTGAGCCAGGTCTTTCATCGCAAAGCAGCCAAAGCGGAAACGAGCGCCTGTTGCGTGTGTTGAGGCGACTTCAAAGGCTCCTCCGGACACGTGGGTTGAGTTTAAAAACCTGAATGGATTTGTTGGGATTCTCTTAAGACGGGGAACATTTAAGACGAGAACAAACCGCCAACATGAACCTGCTTCCGGCCCAGGAGGCTGCTAAGATCTACCACACCAACTACGTGAGGAACTCTCGAGCCGTCGGCGTCATGTGGGCCGTGTTCACCATCTGCTTCGTCATCATCACCATGGTGCTCTTCATCCAGCCCTACTGGATCGGGGACAGTGTGGATACCCCGCAGGCCGGGTACTTCGGCCTCTTCAACTACTGCATCGGCAACGCGCTCACCTCGGAGCTCGTGTGCAAGGGCAGCATGCTGGACTTTGACTCCATCCCCTCGCCCGCCTTCAGGACCGCCATGTTCTTCGTGGGGAGCGCCATGCTGCTGATCGTGGCCACCATGGTCTGCTTCAGCTTGTTCTTCTTCTGCAATGCTGGGAACGTCTACAAGATCTGTGCGTGGATGCAGCTGGCCTCAGGTGAGGGGAGCGTAGTCCTCTGAGGTTACGGTGTACGTTGAAGTCCTCGTAATTAATTTGATAGTTATAGTTACTGTTCGGATTAAGATATCACATATAAAATACAGTCTCAGTATGTCAAATATGACTCATCGTGATTGATTAAAGTACCCAACAACATATGAAGCCATTAACGTTTCGACTCCATGGTCAGCTGATCTCATTTATACTGTTGACAGTTAAACCTTTGAAAGTACATTTAGTAATAAATACTGTGATTACTTTTTGAATGCAGAATGTAGACTAAAGCAATATTTTTAAGGAAAGAAAGAGATACATTATTCCACCATTGGTGACATCTAACCACAAATACTAACAATACTTTTGGGTAAAATTTCACAGTCTATGGTTAAAAAAACAAGTGTTTTATTTTGTGGGGTGCATTTTGATCACATTTTATTTTGTAGTGCAGAACTAATACTGAACTTGAGTGAAGCTGAAACATGAATCGATATTGATTATTGAGTATGAGGATGGATATCATCTGGGATTAAACCAGGAGTAACACATAACATATAATTAGATTATTGATATTGAGGCATTGTGTTACAAATACTGTGGTCGTACAGTTACAGCTCCACCACTTACTCTTCAACCATTAGAGTTGTTTTAGTTGGACTTCTGATTATCAAATTAAAGACTGTGTTTTTACATTTTGTCATGAGAGTATTCAAAAGAAACCTTTCAAATCTTTACCAAAGTGCATCACCTGAATATCTGAGCAGTGAGGGATGAGTCTTCCCTCTAAACTGTGTGAGCGTGTGATAAACTCGTCTTCTCACCTCTCGAGTTGCATGTGAGGTGTGTGTTTGTACTGGATGTGTTGTTCTTCACTGGGGGAGCCAAGAAAGGATCCAGTTCCAGTCCAGACTGACACCTCTGATGGCGGATTGGTTACATGTAGCAAGATCAGGTGTTGCTGTGTTGTTGACTGATCAAAACTCCCACCTGTTACACCCCAGGGCCAAAGAAACGATGAAGTATTATCAGAGCTATATCAACCAAACATACTTAAAGAATCATACATAGAACTTATTCTGCGGTAAATGTGTCCCCTGTGACTAATATATTATTTTAATAATGTTTTATTACTGATGCCATTATGTGTAAGCAGCATTTAGAGACAGTCAGGTAGTTTTTTCTAATGGTTTTCAACTTAGGGCTCAGGCCCCTCCAAAGGGTCGCCAGAAAACTCTCAGAGGTCATGGGATGATTAATATAAGACAAAAAAAAGTTATATCATTTCTTGCATTTTAAAAAACAGCATTCTCTAATCTTGGCTTTTTTGGCAACTAATGCATACGTTTTACTCTTTGAGCCGACAAACAAGTATTTATGTGAAACTCATTGAGGAGTTAGTGGACATCTCGGATTTAACTGCCAACAAATCATAGACTTCTGAATATGTTTTAATTTAAAAAAAATAACTAGGAACACGTAAACACAATATTTCCTTCTACAATGGTGAGGCATATAAGATCAAATGTAATAGTACAGTACAGGTACCTCAAACCACAAAACGTAAGTACATTTTTTGAGTAAATCTACTCTGTTACCGCACTGCAGTATTTAACTTGACAATTCTCTAATGCGCAAATCTGCAAAATTCAGATTTTAATCTGTATGTACACAGGAACTGTAGTACAAACCCAGAGGACTCTTTACCAGATGAAGAGCGTTTAACATTTAAGAACTTTCACATCAAACAGCCCAACTGAGCATCCTTTGCTGCTGCACCATTAATAAATTAAACCTCAGGCACTTTATGGGGTTACATCATGGCTTCTTGATCTGCGCAGTAGCTCAGAAGAACCTCCCTTATAATTATTCAGCAAACTAATAGCACACAAGGGTAATTATTCCGAGGCTCAAGCATTTCCGTGTCCCTCTTCCCCCGCAGCGGTGCTGATGGTGATGGGCTGCATGATCTACCCGGACGGCTGGGACTCTCCGGAGGTGAAGAGGATGTGCGGCCAGAGGACGGATAAGTACAGCCTGGGGAACTGCACGGTGCGCTGGGCCTACATCCTGGCCATCATCAGCATCCTGGACGCCCTCCTGCTGGCCTTTCTGTCCTTCACTCTCGGCAACCGGCAGGACAAACTGCTGTCGGAAGACTTCGAGGTGCAAGGAGGGGCAGGTAATGAAAACAGGTGACGGTGCAGGGCATGGAGCAACGCACGGAGGGAACCACGCCTGCTCTGGAGCCTGGGTGGCAGTCGGTTGGCTGGTTGTTTGGACGTGTCATGGAAGGAACAGCGTTAGTGTTGGTTAAGCCGTGGTGTTTGGACAATGAGCCGGCGTCCGCGACGCCAAGGCCCGAGAACTGAAGCAGCTACACGTTAACGGAATTCTGAATAATAATAAATGAGTCATTTTATTATTTAAGCCTGAGCTTTTCCTTCTGTGATGGGATTTGAAGCTCCCGCTTTGCTTTTCCCTCCTAGAGATATTCTTGGATGTTCACAAATATTACAGAAAAAAAATTATATAGAAAATACAAATATATATGAATGCTCCATTTCCATCTTTTTCCTGATTGGTTTAATTAAAAGTGTACACATTCACAGCCATGACAAATTATGAAATGATAAACAAGGATGATTTACTGTTTGTGTCTCACTTACTGATACACATTTTCAACATATTACAAAAAAACACATTTTCCAGCTTAAAAATTGGTAGAAAATACACATCTTTGTCAATATTAGCAATCTGGCATAGTAAATCATATGTGTTGCAACACATTGAGGAGGAAGCCAAGCCCCAGGGTACTATGAAATAAACAACGTTTTCCCTCTTTTACAGAAAACTCCTGATGGATGCGGCGGACCTTGAGGAGCGATTAAGATGCAATGAGCAGCATCCTGTCCTGATGCAGTTCGGGTCAAACTGCTCACCGACGGGTCGATGTGACCTTCTGTGAATTTAAAGTACAGCATCCCTTACTGCTTCACAACCCTCGCAATAACAGTAGAGTTTCAATTCTGTACTTGATGTCAAAGACCTAATAAAGTCAGAGAAACACGCTGGACAGTCGCTTTGCATTGTATGAACATCTGTTTTTATTGTATGGTTTGTTTTTGTAAATCGACAGCTTACACAAAGTCCATGTTCTTGACACTGATGTACAAGTTGCTGTTACCTAGGCTCAACGGATACACAGGTCATTTGATATGGTCAATGTGGACACCATTACATCACATCAGATATTTCGTTGGTAAAAACAGACATTATTGAACAGTTGGCCATACATACAACTGAGCTCCAACACATCTTCCATACACTTTATTAAAACACAGCTACCCAGCTAAATATCTTTAGCTAAGATATAAGATTTGTTAAAAACTGTACATAACTGTAATATACATAAAGGCAAACTCTTTGGTACAGATATATACAGTTCATTTTCACTTTTTTTATTTTTATTCCTTTGACTACGGCCTCTCGACATGTCTTTTTGAAACCTTCCAAACAGATTCCTGATTTGTATTAGTTATATGAGAATACCAGCCTCCCATGAGAATGAAAGATCTCATTTATTATATTTAACTAACCACACCAAGTACCAGATGACAACAGATTTCTTATGGCTAAATAATATGACCTACGATATCGGACAGCGATGTCTCTAAGACGCTGTCTGGAGGAACGCTGTGAGCATTACCAGTCAGTGAACATGTCAGCCCAGTGTGCAACTTCCTCAAACTACTTTACAAATACGAGATGCTTACCTTACACGTTTCATATAAGATAAAATTATCATTTAAAAAACACAGCACTAATGAAAATGTACGAGAAAAGAAGTAATAGCGGATCCTTTTAGGAGGGGACAGAATGACCAGGGAAGGCTACATATCCTTAATTTGTTTAGTGCAGGAGTGTAACAAACAAGAAAGAGTCACTAGCAGTACAACGACGTGTTTGCTTAGTCGGGTGGGCGAACAAAGCCCCGCGGATTGGAGCCAACATGACCACGAAGTAATATAAACCACTGGATTCCTGACGTCATCACACTGAGAGAAGAACCAACCAATACAAAGCAAACATCAGTTCATAACGAGATAAGAAATCAAAACCGAGGAAACAAAAACAAAAAAAAGGAAATAAATATTCATCCGATATGCCCAAAATGGAAAGTGATCTGTTGCAGTCTCTGGAGAGAGAGAGGGAGGGAGGGAGGGAGAGAGGGAGGGAGGGAGGGAGCAATTGTGCGAGGTCTCCACTAGAGGTTGAGCCAGGGGTGGAGCAAGCACTCTGCGGCCGTGGCTCTCTTCTCCGGGATCAGGTCCAGCATGGGCAGCAGGAAGTCGGTGAAGCACTCGGCTTCTTCGCGGGGCCACTCGTACTTGTCCACCAGCACCTCCAGCAGGCCCCACGGCTTCAGCTTGGTGATGTGTTTCAAATCCCCTGCGGACGGACGGACAGACAGCGCTGCGTCAGAGAGCCCAGAGGAGCGCGGCACGACCACCCGCCACCTGGAAGGTCACCACTAACGACACGTCTGGGAAACATGTTCAAACCTCAAGGATGAGGTACAAAACGTTTTTACTTCGACTAGTGCTGACGGATTTCGAAAACAGAAAATATTTGAATAGTAATACCTAATGTTGGAAATCTTTTAACAATAAAAGTTTAATTTACTTATTTTTTTCAAAATGTGTAAACATTATCAGAAGCTCTAGGGCATGATTTTAACGACAGGAGAGAGCTCTCGTCTAATCTCGACACTGAAGCGTCTTTGTTTTACCTGTCTTGGTGAAAAAATCCTTGGAATATATGCCAGTCATTATGAGTTTGCATGGGACACGCCCCAGCAGCTCAACTATCAGCGCTATATGGTCTACGCGGCAGGCGGTTGCAAGAGGAGAGGGACGAGACAGACAAGACAGACAACAGATCCGTCAGACAGCGTCCCGGTCAGAGGCTCACTCTGGGGGGCGGCGGAGGAAGAGGAGGAGGAGGAGGAGCGAGGTCGGGTTGCACATCCCTGCAGCTCGAAATCACTCAATCAAAACAGGCCACCAGACATCACAAGAGGTGGATGCTTCTGAAACGTCTTCCAGCTCCATGTGTCCAGAGTCGGTAGCTTTTATCTTGTCACGCTAGTCGGACACTCGCAACATTTCCAAGATTCACATAGTTGATGATAAATCTATACAACTAGGGTGGAAGCAACACTTTCTAAAAATCTGTAATGAGCCTTTAACCGTTAAGCCGCTCCTTCAATCGCAAAACTCCTTCCGTGGGTCAGTTCAGTTATGGCGCTGTGTTTTAATGTTGGAGTGTTATCTTAATTTTTGTGAAGATGAAGGTCTTGACCATTTCCTCACACTTTAAACACCTCATCAGTTTAACAAATAATTGTTTTCAGTGCACTAAATGTGTGAATCTGTGCCATAGTGACGGCAGCAGGACTCCACCAGGCGACCTCTGCCCTGCAGCAGAGCTCCTGACCACGAGACGCCGGGAGCACACGCGTCCTCAAAGGATTTTAAGCAGAGAACCCTTTGGATGACGTACAGCGGTACAGAGACACCGCTCAGAAACATCTGACCAACCGATGGAGGACAGAATGCCGACCGTCGGATCAATACAGCCCCGGGGATCTCGACATTCTGACACATGCCTCCACGTCTGATGGCACTGTTCACAGTAACGTTGACTAATTGGTCTCTATTCATTCTTTTGCCCACCGGCCTGCAGACACCAACAACGTTGGTAGCTCTGCACGTGCCGGCAGGAACCTTCCTCCTCCTCCTCCTCCTCCTCCCATCCACCGTTCCCAGAGCGAGCCACAGACAGAGAGGTGGCATACCTCTCTTGGTGAAGTATTCCTGTGAGTATTTCCCACTCAGAGCATAGTGACGAGGGATTTTACCGAGCAACTCAATCATGAGAGCGAGATGGTCTGGAAATGAGGCACAGAGGAGAGAAATAAAGTCAGAGGGCAGCGGTCATGAGGAACAATGGATGATCACAGCCTTGTACGACGAAGCATAAGTATGGGAAGATTATTATTGCTCACATGAAAACCTTCACACATTTGAATAAAAGAAACCATTCACTTTGATACAAAAACAACCAAAGATTCAATCAGACTGATTGTAAGACTACACACTAAAACTTGTACAGCTAAATCTGATACAGGAGGAGTGATTAGTTAGTTTTATAACTGTCACACATCAGAGCAAGCTGTGGAAGAATCAAGCAGTGGCCTCATGAGTGTGTGTGTGCTGGAGGTGAAGACGCCGATTCACAGCTGCTGGGCACGTACCAATGAATCGGAGCACAGACCCGACGTGCTGCAACAGTATCGAGTCGGCACAAAAAAACTCAAACTAAGCAGCGAGCCAACATTTAAATAAAGTGTGAGGACGAGAACAAAGACACAGAATGAGATGAAGAAAAGATGATCCATGAAATCAGAGACGGCGCCGTATCTAGTGTTGCAAAGGTGGTTTGAGGTGTTAGAGGAAATAAACACAGGAATGTTGCTACTCATTACATCATTGACATCTACATATAAACTAAATGTGAGACCATTTGAAATCACTGTAATGGCATTAAAAAACAATGAGGACCAATTTCACAAAAAGCATCATGAAGCTTTTCACAGTAGCAAGAAGTTAAGGAGGCAACCAATGATACATATCTTACCAGTGAAGCATATATTTAAAAGATACTATTAAATATGTAATACGGTTTTAATCTGTGCAGGTGTGAATGGAAAAAGAGAGGAAGAGGAAGTCCCAGCAATACCTTCATCCCTGGAATAATCTTCCCCGGAATGTGGTTCAAACAGGTAGTCCCCTGTGGCGAGCTCAAAGGCCTGAGGACACAACAGAGTCGTTAGAAACACTGCAGAGGAAACCGTCTGATGGGATTCACTCTCGGGCTCCACCTGCTGCACACTCGCGACACCTCACGGTGAAGCGGGTGTTTGTTTTGCTTTAGATACGGCGTGTTGTCTGTTGACCGTGCCGCCTCTCACCATGCAGGCTGTGCTCCACACGTCGGCCGGTGTGCTGTACCCGGCACCGATGAGCACCTCCAAGGACCTGTACTGCCGTGTCTGGATGTCTTCTGTGAAGTGCTTTTGCTGAGAGAAGGAGACACACGGGGAGAAACGCCTCCTTAAAAACAGATCCATGATAAACGAGTGTGACAGAGGCGAGGACGATGTATCCAACTGCATGTACAATTCTAAAAACTTAAAATCAATACAACAGATTAAACAATGGGATGAAAGATTTAAGTATTTATATTCTGGTAGCGAGATGACACCGCATGTGTCCCTAGCTGGAGGAGTCGTCCCTAATCAGGAAATCCCTCAGGTCATTAGCAGTACTCACCACCCAGCAGGCATTTCCCAAGTCTGCAATCTTGACCTTGATCTTGTCTGAATTGAGTGGCTCGAGGGGGTTAACGAGCAGAGCTCCTGCTGTCAGCTTGCCTACAGCGGAGCCGAGAGAAAGAAACGTTCAGTGAAAACACATGTAATAAAAGACGAGCGTAACAATTAATGTTCACGTCGATGCGCCTTTAATACATTTCCAAAGCAAAAAAACTCTTTGCAGTTACTAGATGTACTGATTCTGTCTGACTGACCGTCCAGGCCTTCGGGCCCCTCCTCATCCTCATCCTCCCCCTGCAAAATGCTTTGCTCCAGCTCTCCCTCCTCCAGCCCGACAGGAAGGCGTCTCTCAGGTACTCCGCCGCTGTGCGTGCCCCTGCTTTCAGTCTCAGTGTCCAGCTCCTTGAGGTCTGCCGAGTCCACGCCGTTGCAGGTGAGATGGACGGGGGACTCCGCCTGCTGCTCCTCCTGAAGGGCACATTTCTCTGTGGTCTCCGTGTTGCCATTGTGTTGGTCTTCGTCCCTCCACTGGGACTGTCTCTGGTCCGCCTCCACATGGCCATTACAGTTGAACTCCAACAGCCCCTCTGGTCCCACCCGCATGAGGTCTGCATTCTCGCTGCTCTCTGAAAGAAAAGTCCGGCGACAATTCTTTGCAACCGACTCGTACCAAGGATTTTATTACGGCCTCACAATCGTGACTTCTTACCCTCCGGTTCCTCATCTCCTAGATCCAGACCAGACACCTGTCTGAGAGGAGCGCAGGCTCGTCCCTTCGGAGACTGTGGGTCCTCATCTTCATCTTCTTCATCCTCTCGTGTCTCTGTGTTCTTTTCCATTTCCTCGAGGTCCAGGATGCACTTTTCAAGCAGCTCTGCCTGACGCTTCTGTTTCTTTTTTAACTTCTTTTTCTTGTTCTTGGACATTTTTACCGTCTGATAGAGATGAATATAAGAAACAAGACGGTGCTCCATGATAAATACATCATTGTGGGACTGCTTTAAATGTGTGTTGTACTGAAAATGTGAGCGGCTGATGTTCTGCGCAAACGATAAATAATAAAACAGGGCTGTACCTGTTTTGGAGCAGGTGCGGTGCTTACTGGAAAGAGAATATCAGATGAGTACAAACTGTAATCACACAGAGCTCATGAATGCACAAATGAACAAGCGTTTATCTCATACTTGCAGAACCAGAAGGAGGCGGGGCCCCAGCCCTCTGCCACTCTGTAGCTTCAGCTGCGAGCTTCCGGACATACGGCTCATCAACACTCATCAGGATGTTCTCTGGCTTGATGTCTGTGTGGATGATCTGACACTTTGTGTGCAGGTAATCCAGGCCCTGGAGTACCTGAAAATGATTGAAACAAAAATGATTGACTGGTTGCAAAAGCTTCACTGTTTTTACAAACTGATCAAAAATAAGTACATAAAAAAATATATATAATTTTTTCTAATTTTTACAAAGTTGAAACAAATTAACTACAAATCTGACACAGGTGTGCTTTATAGGAAAACAAATATTTGCAAACGAAAGTGAAAGTAAAGACGTGACCACATAAATAAGAGCAATACTTTGTGGCAAAGTCTACATCAAAATAGTGGAATCAGTTACAACAAAAGTTTCTCGGCTGAAAAGAAAAGTGCAACCACAAGATACTCCGCCCTGACAGGTTTCCACGTGTCACAACCTGCAGGCTGCCTGGCTTATGCAAATGAGTGGGAGCTACAACTGAACCTTCATGGGCGTCAGTCGGCCTTCAAAAGGTGGAACACTGCGAGTCTCAGGTTACCTGTCTTATGATGCTCTTCACACACGGCAGGGGCAGCCCTTGATAATTAGACTTTATTATCCACTTCAATAAGTGATGGCCCAACACCTCAAACACCATGCAGACATCTGAAGATCACAGCAGTCAAGATAAAACAAGTAATCCAAAATGAAAACCCAGGCTTAGAAAACGATTGCTGAAACATGCCGAGGCCTTGTGCTAATTGACCTGAATGATGATCATTAGCATTTTCTAGACAAACAAGAAAAGAGAACAAACACTGGGGAGTGTTGTTTTGAAGTGTCATATTACAGCTGCAGCGCTCCCTGTGGCATTCAGGGGATCTTACTCTGCCAACGTGTTGTTGATAGGCGGCCGTCTGTTTTGGACACACAAAGTTATTTTCAGTAAAACCCTCACCCGTTTACTTTGTTACTTGCATACTGCTTTCACATCTATATTTGACAACAGGGGAAAGAATGATCAGACTCTTCTTAGAGAATTTTCCTAAGAATTAACAGGCTATATTCATTCCAGCAGGAAGAATTTAATAAAGATCAAATCTAAATCATCTAAAAAAAGACCTGGAAGCTTTTCCAATATCCGGCTTGAAAGGATACGGGTTCCATTGATACCAGAGATCTTGAAGTCATCCACCATTTGGACCACCATCTCCCGGTTGGGATCATTGGGGTCAGAGTTTCTCACCTGGGAACAAGTAAACAGAACAACGCAATGCAAACAATCAGGATCCACCGTACTAATGTTAGACTGGACCGATACAGGGTTGGCATGCATGTCTCTTTAGCTGTTGTCATGTATTACTACTTCAACATACACACTGACTGTTGTGACAGTATTGCCTGGAGAGTCACACACTCATTTAGACCCCGTTGTCCTTGTGTGATCATGACCTGTGACCACGGTGTCATCTTTCAGTACCTTTACTCTGCTTTCCAATTTGAACTGAAAACATTCTGTGTGCCAATAACTCGTCTACTCACGGATCTGAGGAGTTTGATCTCATCCACAGCCGTCTCCGTGTAATGCTCCGCACTCTTCACCACCTTCATTGCAACAAACCTCTTCACCCTGCAACCACAGAGCAAGGAACGTTCGCTAACAGGAAGCACCGGGTCAGATGCAACTGAATCTGAATCCAACTTCGGGCTTTAAAAACTAAACAGTGCACTAAGAATATGCAGTAAAGTTGTTGTCCTACTGGATGTCCCAGGCGAGCCACACGGTGGAGAAGTGTCCCCAGCCCAGTTTCCGGATGACATGGTATTTTCCATTGTAAAGGTCTCCGACTTTCACATGATGGTAGCCACCTAGAAGAGTTAAAAATGCATGTTGAATACAGTCAGTCAATGAACTAATAAAGGCAATAATATTAAGGCAATAAACCAGCATAAATGTAATGTTCAGTGTAAACAACACAAACACGTTTGCTGAATAAGAAGGGACTCGCCTTTGCAGTAGTCGTTAGGGTCCTCCTGCTCCTCATCGTCAGAGCCGAGGATCTCCTCCGGTTCCTCGGGTTCCTGAGGCGAGGCCTCCTGCTGGAGAGGCTGTCGAGCTCTGGAATTTATTGGCTGCCTGATGGGCAAAGACATGCAAATGAACCATCTTAGACTTCATTAGGAACAGACTACCTGACATATATGTTCTGCCTGGAAACAGAAGTTCTCAAGCTGTAGCACTGGACTTGTATTTATTATTAGAAGTGCAGCCTGGATGGTGCAGCG